>QJPP01000515.1:0-130200 GCA_003996215.1 Jaltomata sinuosa
ATATTCTATATGCATCATATGTATATCATATTGTGAATATTCTATATGCATCACAAGTATATCATATTGTGAATATTCTATATGCATCACAAGTATATCATATTGTGAATATTCTATATGCATCACAAGTATATCATATTGTGAATATTTTATATACATCATATGTATATCACTATATTACATGATTAGAACTCAATTTTTAAATTTAAAATAAATAAAAAAGGTGGAGTGTTTGGAATGTAGTATTATTTATAGATGGAGAATATTTTGAGAAGATAGGAAGTTTTGAAATTTGAATTTCAAAATTGAAATTTTAAATTTCAACTTTGAAAATTGAAATTTCAACTTTCAATGCATTAAAATTTGAACTTTAACTTTGAAATTTGAAGTTTGGAGTGTTTGGATTTAGAAATTTAATTTTTAAATTTTTGAATTTCAAATTTCATATTTTCAAATTACATGATTATAAAATATAAAATATTACTACACTAGTACACTACATTATTATAAAATATAAATATATAATTCAAATTTGAAATTTTAAATTTAAAACGATTAAAATTATATCACACTTTAAAATTGATAACACTACATTACATGATTAGAACTCAATTTTTAAATTTAAAATTAAAAAAAAGAAGGTGAAACCCATGGACCGGCCCCCAAACCCAGCCCATGAAGGCCCACTTAATTGGACCGGACCGGCCCGTGAAACCCGGTCCAAAAATGGGTGACGGGCCTGGGCTGGGCTGGCTGAGCATTTTGCTCAACACAGCCCGGACCGGACCGGCCCATTTATTTTGGACCCGGACCGGCCCAGTCCGTGAACCCGGTGGGCTGCAAGTTTAGTGGGCCGGTCTGACCCGGCCCGGCCCGTTTGACACCCTTAGTCATATATATATTATAATTTTGGTGATCGACCGAAGAGGGAAGGTGAGATTAATGTAGAAAATGGGTTTTAGTGGAAAAGAATTCAAATTGGTATAGATAGTTAGTGGAGTTAAGCGTAGGCGGTGACGTGCAGTAAATATTAATGCTTTCAGAAACTCTCATCTCTCTTCTTTGTTATTGCCATGCAAAAGCTGAATACGTCTCTAGTAACTTTACCCCACGTGGATTCTTGTAATGTGGCATTTCTTCCTTTCAACAATTAACTCTCATCATCTCTTCTCTTCCCTATTTATGTTTTCCTTATAACCAAAATCCAGCTAGCTCTCTTGTCTTCTTTTGTATCTCTTTCACACAATACACTATACACTATATATGTAGTCTTCAACTACAAGTCATATTCTTCCTCACTCACCTAAAGAAAAAGAAAAGGTCATATTCTTTGTATAGTTTTTAGGGTAATGGGGAAGATATGTGACAAGGTGCATGGGTTAAAGCCAATAATAATGATGGTGTTTATTCAAATAGCTTATGCAGGAATGACTTTGTTGTATAAATTGGCGTCAAATGATGGAATGAGTTTGAGGATTTTAATTGCTTACCGCTTCCTCTTTGCTGCCGCTACTGTTGTTCCTTTAGCTCTCTACTTCGACAGGCAACTCCATCTACTTTTTCTTAATTATTTTTATTTCGTCTTACTATTTACGGACTCAAACGATTTTTTTCTCATTTTTTTAAAAATATTTAGCTATGTTTACTTGTTGCACTTTTAGTTTACTTTTCAAAATATATATATTTTTTATTTTAATTTCATGAATAATTGTTCTTATCGTTGTTCTTTCCTATATGTAGGAAGAGTAGGCCAAAAATGACATGGATGGTAATGTTGCTTGCGTTTCTTTCTGCACTCTTCGGGTAAGTTCCATTACTTCAATCAATTAACTAAGTGCAATGTGAATGACACTCTAAAAACAACTCACAAATTGAATATTAACTAGAGTACTCTTCTTAAATGGAAAAAAAAAACTTTTTATTGGCTTTCTTGACGTCTTCACTATCCAAAACCTTCATTGATTTTCTTCGTAAAGAAAATGGATCTTCAGCTTAACTCAATCCTAAAATCTAGCTCATTAAAGAATGATTGTCCAAATCAGTTCAAATTTCCTCATCCCTCTAACGTAAACCGATAAATGAATTATATGTTTTATTTTACTATTTGTTAAGAACCTCATTAAAAGTAAGGGCAAAAATGATTTTTTTTAAAAACAATTCTCTTGAACTTTGAGCAATTCACTTATTTTGAACATTGAAAAGAATTTTAAATGTTTTACTTAATATGGACTAGAGGAGTAATAGAAATATTAAAATCAAAAGTTAATTTTCAAATGAATTTAAATTCTTAAAACGTGATTTTTTTTGTCAAAGCATGTCATTATGAGCTCTGCAATTTACTAGATTCTAGTCTCGTTTTGGTACTAGTGCTTTCAATTAAGTATATGTCAGCCATTAACTAACTAATCTATGCATTCATTTCTGATTTGGTTCATTTGTACTTTGAATTTTTTTTATATGCAGGGGTTCAATGCCACAAAATTTGTTTGCTGCAAGTTTAGTCCTAACTTCAGCAACTTTTGCTACAGCTATGATTAATCTTATTCCTGGCATTACTTTCGTTGTAGCCATATTCTTTAGGTATATTTCCATTTTCACTATATTTGACCCTTTAAGCCAGGTATATAGTTTTGGTTATATATATTGAAAAGTGTTTCACGAGAATACTAATTTGTGTTTGATTATTGAGTTTGAAAATCACTTTTATTAATATTAGAGCAATAATCTTTGATTGGCCAAAATTTCAAAAGTGATTGGCCGATTAATAGGAAATTGCAAAAAATATGATAAAAAATTAGGTTTAGACTTTTTTATAAAAGTTGCTCGAAGAAGTTTTTGCAAAATAATAAAAAGATCTCCAAATACTGATTTAGGGTGTTTTTTTTCTTGGAAAAATTACATCCAATACCTTTGAGTCATCTAATTTATAAAATATGTATACAGTTTGTAGATAATGTATTCTTTATACTAAATGTACATATAATACACATAACTATATGTATAATATACATACTTATACATAACATATACAACTGAGTGTATGTATACTTCGATCATATTTGATAAACTAGATGGACAAAGTGTACATCTACGTAAGTATCCCTTTTCTAAAACTCTTCTTTCACTCATAAATTACTTATTACGTATCTTAAAAAAATTACAACTTTTCAAACACATCTTTTTCTCTCTAATTTGTGAACCCTAAACTTAGGTAATACAACGTCTAGGTGAATTGACTCACCAAGTTTTCAGAATTACAACTATTCGAATCCAATTTTTATGTGGGAGACTATTGTACCAATAGCCTAGGACGAAATCTTAAACGTTTTGAGGAAAAGAGAGTTTTTTGATATACCTTAATTCTTTCCTGAAAAAAATGCATGATCTAATGAACGCATTCCAAAATTGAATTTGAAATCTAAAATTTAATGTGACGGCGCGGTTATCAACTCTCATGTAGACGCAGACATATCTATACGTGTCGAGTGCCAAATTAACGGAATGTACGTCTAACGAAATGTACATATCGTTAATGAATTTAGTTGAACTCAACATTTTTCTTTTTACTTGAACAAAGATATTATGTGAAAAGTTAGTAAAAATTTGAAAAATATTAGATTATGAATCCATAGTTTCAAGAATGTATGGATTTGGTGATAGAAATCTAAATATTAAACTGATAAAATTGAAATTTTAAATGTGCTGACTATGTGATTTGGACTTATTTGATTAGGTTGGAGAAGTTGGGTTTGAAGACAAGGGCAGGGCAAGCAAAAGTGTTGGGAGCATTAATTGGAATAGGTGGGGCTATGCTTCTCACTTTTTACAAAGGCTTGGAAATTAAAACATGGTCAATCAAACTTGACTTTAGAGGACAAATGGCAGCCCCCCAGCAACAACAAAAACCATATGCTCACATTTTGGGTCCTATTTTGGCTATTTGTAGTTGCTTTTCCACAGCATTATCCCTCATTTTTCAGGTAATATGCAACTAAACTTGTCTTTATTTTTTTTTCTTTTGTAGGTAAAAGGGCAAAACATATTCTTAAAATATGCGAAATTCATCAAATTTGTCCTCCATTAATAATTAGTCCAAAAATATTTGTATTATTAAAAAAATGGAGCAAATAATGACCTTATTTTACACAAAACTTAATTGAAGACTAATAAGGACATATTTGGACCTAAATATATACTTTAAAGGCATATTTGGACCTACACATATTTTAAAGGCATATTTAGACATATATGCATACTTTAAATACACATTTGGTCCAATTTAATTTCTAACTATAATTATGCAACAATTTGTGAAGTTGCATTTATAAAGCAATTTGGATAACTTGGAGTAAATTTTTTCATCAATTTAAGACATCATACAAGCATATTATAAACGATTTTTAAATAACTTTAATCATTCTGTACCATTTAAATTAGATATTCTAGGTAAAACACAACAATCATTATATCATAAAATAAGAAAATTCATTATGTAAATTTTTTCTTCTAGCAGCTAATTTTATCTGTCTTATTGATCAAAGAAAATAACTTTTGCGTATTTATACATGATCTTATTTTTCTCCATTATCTTTACATTTTTTCATTCTTGCTCCTAATTTATATATGGAGGTCGGGGCTCAGGGGCATATTATTTTTATCTCAGTGATTAGTTTTTGCTTCTTTAGACATTTTAATTTAAAAATTAATATCTTAATTAGATACTATCATGTTTTAATTTTAATTTAATTCTAAGGTAAAATGACTAGGAAAAGATGGATATATATAGTATTAAGCGTGTGGCTTAATGATCGATCAATAAAATAATTAAAAAATGTGAGGGACTAATATTTAAATTATATTAAAAATAAAAAATGCTAAGTGATTTTCCTAGCAAGTAGTTAATGAATTACTTCTAAGTGTGTGTAAGTTGATTACTCTTGGATTCACATTTAATTTTGATGAAATTTAATTTATTTTAATGATTAAAATATAAATAGTATTATACCAATCATTTCATAACAGTTTAACTGAACCCAAATGTTATTTACATATTATAAAATGTACATAATTTCTAAAGTAGAAAATCAGAAAATGCTTCAAACCATAATATGATAATTTCTTTTTTGTTTTATGTCATTGTGGCTACTGTATTTTTGCCTAAAACTTATAATTTAAATTGTTCAAAATGACACATTAAGTTGTTTAAAAGTTGCTCATAATGTGCCTATATAAGAACCATAAATAGTGAGAAAATTCACTACAATTTAATTAAATTGCTTCATAAATGCAACTTACAATAGTTGTTACACAATTATAATTAGAAACTAAATTGGACTAAATGTGCTCTTAAAATATACGTGTAGGTTCAAATAAGCCCTTAAAGTACGTGTGTAAGTTCAAATCTACCTTTATTAGTCTTTGTTAAGTTTTGGGTAAAATAAAGACATTTCTGACTTAATTTTTTTTAACGGTAAAAAATATTTTTGAGCCAAATTATTAATGGAAGGCAAAATTGGTGAATTTCGCTTACTTTAAAAGTATATTCTTTTACCCTTTACCCTTTTTTATTACACTCTAAATAGTTATTGCTAATGAGGCCTCATCGACAATTCTAGGGCATTTGAAGTAATAACTATTGATATTTCCTCTTTTTTTTTTGTGGGGGTGGGGGGTCGGAGTTGCTTTACTTTTGACAAAACAATATGGCATTTTCATAAAGTTTTCTTAGTCGAAATATTTTGAAAAATAAAGATTTAAACAGTTTTTTCAATAGCTAGTTTAATTAAAGGGGTGTTTACTATAGTTTTCTTAGTTTTTTAATATTAAATTTTGCACACTATTTGTGCACTCTGAACAAAATGTGAAAACATAAAACCGAAGAAAAGATTTACCTAGTTAGAGTATAGAATCCCTTTAAACACAGTTTCATCATTTCTTGGGTTATTCTGTTCTTCTACCTTCCAAGAATGCACCAATTTGTCAATTAAACATACTGCATATGTAATATCAGAATTTTTGGAAAATTAGTATGTAGTATGTATTACAGTTTACATTAAAGGGAAATTAATTAACAAAAGTAAAAAATTGATTATACATATATATATATATATTGTGTTAACTAATTTGTTTATTTGGAAATGTGAAATGTTTAGGCGAAGATGAGTGAGTTGTACCCTTGTCACTTTTCTAGCACTGCCTTAATCTCCATTATGGGAGCACTTCAAGCTGGAGTTTTTGCACTTTCTACTGAAACAGATTGGAACCAATGGAAATTAGGATGGAACCTTAGACTGATTGTAGTACTTTATGCGGTATGTTATCTTATATTATATGTTCTCTACAATAACATCTCGCTATAATAGTCACAAAGTGTATTCAGACAAACGACGCTGTTATAAAAATGTTTTACTTTATATGAATGTTTTTTTTTTTTTTTTTGGTTTTTGTAGGGGGTAGTGGCTTCTGGAATGACAATCATCTTCTTGATGTTTTGTGTAAGAATGAGAGGTCCATTGTTCGTGTCTATTTTCACCCCTTTAATGCTTGTATGTGTTGCCATTGCCGGTTCTTTATTTTTCAACGAGAAATTGCACTTGGGAAGGTATATTCTTTTGCACTATTTACATATTCTATCTTAACTTTTTAAATTTTTTTTTTCGTATTTAGTAAAAATTGGGTTGGTTAGGTTACGACCCGCTCATTTATTAGGTTAAAAATTGGGCTGATATATAACTCAAATTGATCCATGAAAAATCTTATCAAAACAATTTCAAAAAGACATTTTTCACTATGATATGTTATATATAGTCATAATAAAGAATTTTTTTTGTTTTATTAGTTACCAAAAAAATTATAAAAGAATAAATAAAGTAATTAAAACTTAGTAAAAATTGGACAGATTAAACTATGACCCACAATTTAACCCGTTTCAATTCATTTATTAACTCAACTCATTTCGACCCTCTCTAATTCAACCTTGCTCGCCCATTTACCACCTCTAACTAAAAGTAAAGTGTATACATCTTTTCCTTTAAAAGTATTGAATTAAGTTAGAAAAATGGTTCACAGCAGTAGTCTCCTATACTCAATAAACTATTCCAAGAAACAACCATCCCAAGTTTAAACAATATCCAAAATAGGGCCATCCTCTATTATTTTGAGCATGCACTAAATTCCTTTTACTTTAGATGTATACTTCCACATATATTTAACAACGATATATATGCAATTTAATAGTATTTTTACTAATTGATATGAGATGCATGCACGTGCGACACATGAGATACACGTGTGACGTACACAAAAGGTAATTACATTACGAAAGTTATTCTCTTATACTTCTTATTAAGATTTGACTTAGACCATCAATTCTGTTGAGTCACCCCTATGTAAAAAACTTTTATATTGTCGGATTATCAGAAAATCTTTAGCATATAAATTCTTTATACAGCTGGTTTATATAATTAAACTCAGGATGACTGGCGTTTCCGTATGCAAAGTCTCTGCAGTTGTAATGTAAGTTTTATCATAACAGCTAGAGCATATATTATGTAAGTCATTCTCTTATACCCCACTAAACAAGAATGAGCCAAACATGGAATATTTGAATATTTTAGACCTGAATTATATGTCTATAAGTAGAACTTCTAAACTAATGAATGACAGAAAGAAAAGGAACAAATTAACTATATTTATCTTAGGGTACTTTGCATATCTAGGAAGAAATCACTTGCTCTTCTAATCTTGAAAATATATACTCCCTTCGTCCCAATTTATGTGGCATATTTCGGATTTTGAGATTCAAACAAGTCTATCTTTGACCGTAATTTTTTTATATATCTTTTAAATATTTTGAATTGTCTATTATTGAGACTTGTAGTACTTTTGTGTAGTTTTCAAATATACAAAATTTTATTTCAAAAAACTTAAAGATTGCATGTCAAAATTCACGGTCAAACTTAAACTGTTTGACTCTCGAAAAGTGAAAACTATCACATAAAATGGGACAGAGGGAGTAGTTGTTTGTATTGTTAGCCTTCTAGATATTGCGAAACATCAATTACCACTGTCCCATGTATATGTGACACCCTTTGATTCTTAAGAGCCACTTTGAAAATATTCTCGAAACAACTGATTGGTCCTATATTGTTTATTACTTTCTCCATCTGTTTTTACTTGTCATGTTTTGCTTTTTGATCGTTAAATTACATGGACTTTGATCATCATTATAAGATATATTTTTTATCATATTAATATGAGAATGATTGCATGATTTATAGTATTATTCGTATATTTTTTGAACATCTAAGTTTTAAATTTAAAATATTAAATTAATCTAAATTAATTTAGCGTCAGAGATTAGCCAAATTGACTCATATAAAGTGAAACGTGACAAATAAAAGTGAATAGAGGCAACATTAAAATCTAATCCATTTATATCCTGATAATGCAGAAGGATATAAAATATGAAAATTTATCTTAGAAAGTCCAAGAGTTCCTTTGACAAAAAGAGCAATGCAAAATAATTTTCTTGTAACTAGTAATTTTTAATTTTATTTATGATTAATTTTGTTTATGCTGGAATATTAGTGTGCTAGGAGCAGCTATAATAATATGCGGATTGTACATGGTGTTGTGGGGAAAGAACCAAGAAATTAGAAGAACTTTCAAATTGACACCTTCGAAGAACTATGAAGAATCCGACCAACAAGATCATATTGTTCCTAGCAATGTCATTGGAATTGCTCCAAATTTTCATCCTATGAATGAAATGGAACAACAACTATCCAGCGAAAAAGTTCTAAAGAAGAAGGAATCTATTAATCTTGATTCAAGGGTTTAGAAGTTATCTTCTCTCAATATAATTATGATGAAAGTTTCATCAATGTCAGGAATATAACAATTACAAGTTAATTAAGGTCTTGACACTATAGATCCTCCTTTATGCTTTTATGTAATTTGCTTGCATCATTTATTTTTGGGTTATTGTATCTTTGTTGAGAGGATATTAGACCTGTCAACTGGGCCGGTCTGACCCGGACTGGACCGGTTAGACTGGCCCAAATAGAGAACCGGACCGCTTGGCCCAAGGCCAGAATAACGACACCGGGTTCGTGGGCCGGAACGTAGGCTGGGCCGTCCAGGCCTGACAACTCGGAAGACCGGCCCAGTTCTGAGACCGCACCTGGCCCATCGGTGCACCGGACCGACTTGGGTAAGTAAAAAAAATTATTTTTATTTTTTTCGTTTGCTTTTGGGCTGACGCAGGACTGACAGGCCACATGGGCCATTGTCAATAGGCCTGCTGTGCCCAGGCCTCTATAATAGCCTTTTCAGGCTATGTTAATTTCAACATGACAATTCACTAGTTTGTTGAACGTTGGTCCAATGGTTACAATGCCGTTTGGGCCAACGTATAATTCTTCTCCATTTTAAAAATTTACCCATTTTTCATATATAAATACCTTCTAATTTTTTTCATTTTTACTACAAATATTTCTCATTCTCTCTCAATTTTCTCTCTTGATTTCTAGTAATATCTACTTTATTATTTTGCTATCAACAACATCAAGTTGGAAAAAGTTCAAGTGTTCAATTCATCAATTTACGGTTGCTTAATTACTTCTTTGTCTCCGATAATTTGGTATAATCGTTCTATCTCTTACTTTTAATTAGTATATTGTTTGTTGAATATCTTTTTGTATTAATTTTGTGTTTTTAATATTTATTAATTTAATTTATAAAATGGATAAAGTAAGACAACTTGGTAAAAGTGTTAAAAATTTATGACCCGAAAGTAGTAGTAGTAGTAAGAAAAAATTACTTCTGGTAGAGGTAGTACAAGCGGTAGAAATAATTATTCTCGTGTGTCTCCACCATCACCTAGTGAGATAGGAGAACGAGAAATTCCTGTGGGTGCACATGATTTAAATTATTTTGAGGCGCAAGAAAATTATGGAATTGAAGAAGAAAATGAAGTTGACGTAAGTGTACATAATAATAATAATAATGATGATGATGGTGATGATGATGAACCCACTAGTCCCGTTATTGATAATGCTCAATCACGTACTCCTAATCTTCCTCCACGGCCTAGAAAGCCCCGTAAATTAACTAGTGTTGCATGGCGTTTTTATACTAAATTAGAAGGAACAACTCTTGTTGAATGCAATCTTTGTCAAAAACAATATCAGCATAAGACCGGGGGTAATGCTGGGAGAACGGGTCAATTGATGAGACATTTGAGAACCAATCATGTAGGCTGGGAAGAACTTTTAAAAGAAGGTGGGGCTGGTGAAACACATATACAAACTAAAATGAACCCACATATCGGTAAATTAGTTGGGACGTATAATAAAAAGAAAGACCGTGAAGAGTTAGCGAAAATGATAGCATTAAGTTGTTTGTCTTTCACGTTTGCTTCTTCTGATGCTTTTGTTCATTACATACAATCTATTTATAACCCAATGTTTACCGGTATTCCTAAAGTACTTGTCGATCAGATATTTTTAGACTACATGGACAATATGCATTTTATTTACGTTGGTTATTAACAAATCTTCCACGTAGAGTTTCTCTTACTTCTGATCTTGATCGTGCGGTTAATAAAAATGATTATTTAACAATTACTTGTCATTGGATAGATAGTAATTTTATCATGCAAAAACATATTTTGGCATTTCGACATGATGAAGATCGTAGGCATACTGCAGATTTTATTTCTAAATCTATTTCAGTGGTTACAGATTATTATGGTCTTAATGAAAAAGTTTTATGTATGGCTTTTGATAATGCATCTAACAACACCACTGCTATTGATGATTTAAAAATTATGCTTACTCCTCCGTGTGTAGAAATTTTTCATGTTAGGTGTGCTTGTCATATATACAATCTAATTGTAAAAGATGGTCTTGATTTTTTTGAACTTGTGATTGAAAAAATTAGGCATGCAGTTGGCTTTATTCAAGGAAATAATAGAAAACTTACACTTACTGAATTTAAAAGAAAATGTAAAGACAATAATCTTAGATCAAGATTAATGCCTGAAGAAATAGACACTAGGTGGAATTCTACTTTTAATTTTTTAAATACTTGCTATATTTATAAAGTTTCTATTATTACGACTTTTAACCAATATGCTAGCGAATTTCCTGAACTTATGTTACAAGAAGCCGATTGGAAGAAAATTAAAGATGTTGTTGATTTCTTACAGTCATTTTATTTAGCTACTATTAAATGTTCTGGAGCTTATTATCCTACTGCTTCTAATATTTTAGCTTATATAGCCGATCTTTCTATATTGCTTAGTGAATATAAGCTTAAAAGAGGTTACTCGGAAGCTATCACTAAAATAATCAAAAATATTTAAAAATATTTTTTTCGATTCCACCTATTTACTTAGTTGGTGCTATTTTAAATCCATGTATGAAATTTGTTAATATGTGTGAATTTGTTGCTATGATTTATAAAAAATTAGAAATTAAGAATGATGAAGTACCTATTATATCTGATGCTACTATTAATGCGAATATTTACATGGAAAATTTATTTAATCATTATGTTACCTTAGTTAATAATGCTACACCAACTCATAATGCTCCTTTATCTCATCCTTCGGACGAACCATCATCTTTCAAAAGACAGGCACAAGGTGTGCCTGCTTATGGTGTAACTAATTTATCTGTTTGGTCAAGATTACAGCCTACAACGCAAGGAAGCATAAATCACGATGAGTTTAATTTATATTTGAGATCAACCGTGGAGGACTATAAAAATCAAACTCCAACACTGGAGTGTGAAAGAACAATCAAAGACAATATCCCCTACTTTCAACATTGGCTAGAGATGTGTCAAATTTTCCAATGTCAACCGTTGCATCAGAGAGCGCATTTAGTCAAGGAAGGCAGCAGCTCAGAGACAGTTGACACTCATTAGGAAGCAATGCCATGAATATTTTAGTTTGCCTCAGAGATTGAATTAGAGCGGAGCGAAAAAAATCAAGGAATGACAATTGAATCGGATGAAGAAGAACCACTTGAAGAAATAATTTCAATTGAAGATCCTTCAACACAATCAAGTCCAACGTATGGAGTTGTTGATTTTGAAAATTATGATCTCGTTCCTGCCCATGTTAATACGGAGAAATTAGAGAAAATGATTCGAAATATGTAGATTTCTCAATTTATCTATTAAATTTTTATTTTCTAGTTTTAGTTTATGAAGTTGGAGAAAAGTATTTGTAACCTTTGAATTTCAACTTCATTTTTCAATCAATATATTTTTAATAAAGTCAAAGGCTCATTGAGTCTTTGCATTTTTAATTTTTTTCTCTCAGAAAATTTAAATTTAAATTCTTGTCTATTATCTATTTTATATATATTTGTATAGTTAGTATATATTTGTTATATGTATATATTTTTTATATATATCATATTTTGAATATTCTATATATATCATATGAATATCGTATTGTGAATATTCTATATATATATATATATATATCATATGTATATCATATTGTGAATATTTTATATATATCATATGTATATCATGTATATCAACTATTATGTGTATATATGTTATGTATATTCATATAGTATATATTGTGAATATTTATATATATTATATGTATATCATGGATATCATCTATTTCGTATATATTTTATATATACTTATATAGGATATATTGTGTGTGTATATATATATATATATAGTATATTTTATGAATATTATACTATTATCAAATTTAAATTTGAAATTTTAAAATTAATAACATTACACTACAATTTCTTTTAATTTTTTAATTAATTTAGATATTTGTAAACAACTAATATTTTTGAAATTAAAATTCACAAGGTATAAAAGCTATGTTGATAGCATACAAAGTTATAACTTAAATTTAAATTAAAACATACAAACTTACATAAAGTGATAAAATTACATAATTAGAAATTAAAAACATAGAAACTTAAATTGCTAACATTACATGATTAGAAATTAAAAATATACAAACTAAGTACATTCAAATTTCGTCCATGTGCTCGCGATTTAAATGTCTAAACATAATACCGGTGCTCCTTATACCGAATAAATTAAATATTTTACCACAAATTTGACATTGACTTGATTATCTTGTTTGTGAAAATATTTTCATGGCAAAATTGGTGGTGGTGGAGGTGGAGGCGGAGGTGGAGGTGGAGATGGATTATTATCCATGAAAATTTTGAAAGATGAAAGAAATCAAGTTGAAACTTAAAATTTAAAATAAAATAATAGACTTGTGTCTAAGTAGAAAGTAGAAAATGTGTGAGAATTGTGTGAAAAATGAAAAGGAATGTAGTATTATTTATAGATGGAGAATATTTTGAGAAGATAGAAAGATTTGAAATTTGAATTTCAAAATGAATTTCAAAATTCAACTTTCAATGCATTGAAGTTTGAACTTTAACTTTGAAATTTGAAGTTTGGAGTGTTTGGACTTAAAAATTTAAATTTTAAAATTTTGAATTTCAAATTTCATATTTTTAAATTACATGATTATAAAATATAAAATACTACTACACTAGTACACTATATGATTATAAAATATAAATATATAATTCAAATTTAAAATTTAAAATTTAAAATGATTATAATTATATCACACTTTAAAATTGATAACACTATATTACATGATTAGTGATACGCCCAAATTACGACTCCAAATACGAAGCGTAAGCGGTCGCTGTCAAATATAGAACCCAACTAAGGTTGGGGTCGATCCCACAGGGAATAAGGTGCAAATTAAATCGATAGTGAATTAAATGACTAGTAGTCGATAATTTCCGGTAAATTGGGGGGTGTTGTGTGAACAATATTTAACCAAAGCAAATAATAATGTGCGGTTAATAATCAATATGAGAGTGAACTAGGGAAGTGTTCACCATAGCGTCGTAACAATTTCGACTCAAGGTTTAACCGGGTTCGCTCTATATGCATATCACGATGTGATTGAACTTATGATATCGTCTAAACGTTTCTCAACCAATTAGACAACTTTCCTTTTCAATTCTTTCGAACTTGAAAAGGTGAACTTCCTTATTTCAATCCTAAACATCAAGTAGATTAATCTAGTTACAGCATTAATCATGAGACGAGAGTTGGTAGTCTCGAATCCTTGTAGTTAATCAAATTTCCCGGTTTTAATCCCTTTACTCAAGCAAATTAAACCTAGGCGTGTTCTAATGGTTGCAACCACCAGAAAACGTTAGTAATTGAATGATTAACCACGTGACAACATAAAGATAGAACCCTACGCTACCCGGAATCTATATTGCTACTTTTGCCATGGCTCCCACAACCCTAGTTGTGGGAAGTTAGTTACTCATGCTATTAGGAAAAGAGAAGAGATTTATATTCATAATAAAGCGAAAAGAATCTTACAATATAATGAACACAAGCTTCAATTTATCCAAGAACGAGAATCCAAGATCCCAAGAACAATGGAAGAACAAGATTGAAGAAGAAGACAAACGTGTTTGTTGTGTTTCTTTCTCTCAAAAGTCGCTCAAAAAATATGCTAAAACTATTTTGTAAAATGAATCTGTAATGAATGATAATGAAATAACCTAACTTAGGGTATTTATAGGAGTCCAGGAAATAAACCCAAAAAACATTCGGAATCCGCGTCGCGCGTACTGCCTCAACTTGACGGTCTGGGTGACGGACCGTCGCATGCTTGACGGACCGTCACAGTGACCGTCGCCACTAGGCAGTGTGCTGCCTCATCTTGACGGTCTACTTGACGGACCGTCGAACGGGTGACGGCCCGTCATGGTGGCCGTCACATTAGGCAGTGTGCTTGCTCAACTTGACGGTCTACTTGACGGACCGTCACATGTGTGACGGGACGGCCCGTCATGGTGGCCGTCACTCTTATCCAGAATTCTCTTTTTCGCGTATTTCCTTCCGTTTCCATGTTTGTCTCCATTTCCTGAAAATACAACATAAAAACATCAAAAACGACGACGGTTGCTTGAAAACTCACGATTATTCTTAGTTAAAGGAGTCAAATGTGCCGTAGAATGGCGGCACATCAACACCCTCAACTTAAAACGTTCGCTTGTCCTCAAGCAACATGACAACAAAAACAAAAAGATGACTCAACTAAGACTCGTGTCCCTAGCAAATCATGGCCCTTCAACAGTTCATCCGATTTTAAATCAAGCCACCCCCGGTAGCACACAAATGTATGCAACATTAACTTGCTAGGATCCAGGCATGTCATTCCGATATGATAGAACATTCTGCATACACACGCGCAGCTACCCTAACAGTCAATAGATAATACAGAGATCTTGGTGCCCTCACCACAAAGAAGTCCACACACAAAATTTAGGACTAGGTAAGACTCTCGCACTCACAAATGATTTCAAACAATGCACATGAGATGCCATAGGCTTGCCCTTACTATTCTATTTCAGTTCTTTAGAAAACCGCTCGGGATCACTACAGGACTTGTTTTGGCTTGTAATGAGGCTTCGGGTGTAGATAGGATACGTTTGGGGAATAGTGACTAAACCCTCCTTGGAATCACCGACCTACTATTTCCACATAACTTTACTTTGTCCATCCTTATTCACCTCTTTATTCCCTTGTTTCTAGCTACAGGTGCGGCCTCTTTATTTTGACAACTCTTTTTATTCCTTTTTCGTTCTTTTACATCTCCTTTTCGTTTCTTTTTCTTTCTTTTCTTAGACACACACCCGGAATTTTCATTCTATTCACAACCAATCTTTTCCATCCTAATTTTCTTATCATTTACCTCTATAGTAGCCACCCTCAACTTAGGCTGATTGCCTGAGTTGAGGTGCACGATGTCCAAGGAAGGACCAGGGCCAAAACAGGGATTCAAAGTTAAACAGGAGCGGTGACAGGTTATTGAACGAACAGGGTCAATTGTGGCTCAAACAGGGATCAAAGGGATTATTTACATTTGGACGGTCTTATAGGCTAAGTGGACTGCACACAAAAAAGGCCTGTGATCCTTTCCTAAGCAACCAACTTCAAACTTAACAAAATAGACCGGGCAAGTTCTAGATGCATGCACAGAGTAAGAATTTATAACAATATGCTCACACACACTTGGCACCAAGAACCCATACAACTACCGACTATCAAAACAACCGCTCGGCTTAAGCATACTTATTCTAATCATGACCACACAATGACATTCAAGGATCCCGAACAGTCAATTGTTTCAAACATAAGTACAAAATGAACAATTTTCAGAGGGGGCTCCTTTTAGTTCAATTTTCAAAAAGCCAAGCCATGCTTGCTAGGGGCATCACAACACAATTTTAAAATTTAAACGACAACCTAAACATGCCAGTTCTACTAGATAGCACACCGGAGGAAAAGAAACATGGCAACAAAAACCTCCGGTGGTGGTACTCCTACCCCTAGCAAAAGAATGTAGCATTGTCCTCAATGCTCAAGTAAACAGATATTCAGAATAAGGGAATAGGGGTACCTGGGAAACCTAGGTTTCCGTACGCGGCTCATCAACATCTGGGGTCTTTTCAGACTCCGGTGCCGCACTGGATGATGCCCCACCTGCTTGGGCCCGCACTCTCTCCTGTCGCAGCTGCTCATCTATTACCGACCGCTGCTTCGCGACCTCTAACTCGTCCTCCTCAGCTGACGTCTTTTTGTGCTTCCTCTTCTTTGATTTCTTTACCCCACTTTCACCTACTTGGGGTTCACTAATTTTCAGAGGCCGACCCATCAAATCCACAATCGTGGTTTCTTCGTCCAAGTCCACGAACTCAGAAGTCTCCTCATAAAGCGCTTTTTCTTGCTTGAGGACTGTGATATCATTTTTCACCTTCTTTAGCTCCGCATCAAATCTCGCCAAATTCGGGATGCTCATTTCGTTTAGCCTTGCATCCATCCGGGTTTCCATTGCATCGACCCTTGCGCGCAGCCCCTCAAATGGCTTCAGAGCCTCCCGTATTGCTTCATCAATGGTGGGTTTGAACAAATCTGTCCAAGCGGCAATTTGTTTGTCCAACTGTTTCTGTTTTTGCACCATTTTAGCAAAATTTCGGGGGTTCATGTGATATTCCGGTGGTAGAGGGGGCCTTGCCGCAGTGCCCGAGCCTTCAGCAGTAGCTCTCATTGTCTGTGAAGTTTTTGGATCAAACACCGCAAGTGGAATTTCTGTACCTGATGGGGTGTCGGTTGCCTCGGAGGTGGATGTGGTTGGCTCTTCGAAGATCTGAGGCTTATGAATCCTCATTTCGAACTTAGTGTCATCCTTTGATCTGTCGATATTTTGCTTTGATGACGCTGTCACTTGCTTATCGATACCATCCCATATCGGCACCTCTGCACGCCTGCATAACTCAGTCACTAGACACGGGAACGGCAGAGAAGAAGTAGTTTTTATGGCCCTGGTCCGCATCTCGTCCGCAATTATCATTCCGAAGTTGATGACGTACCCGGCTATCAAGCTTGCCACAAGGATGGCTCTTCCCTCATCCAAATTATTGTCTCCTCCTGTTGGAAATAACCTGAGCCGCACAACCGCCCACCAAAACTTGGCTATGAAGCTTAGTGATTGCTTCGATATCCGTCCCCTCTGAGTCAGCCAAGATGGTGAGCCATCAGTCAATGTTCGGGCCAACCATGGTCTCTGCGAGTAGGCGTTGGAGATCTTGTCATGAAACTCTGGCATATCAGGTGGAGGGATGTATTCAGGGCCAAAGAGGACTCTGTTGATCATTTCCCGTGAGATGTCCACTTGTTTACCCCGAACTGGCACCCTGTCCTGCCTTGGTGCTGATTTGACCCCTTTTCCTGGCTCACATTTGCTTTCCAATAGTGCCAAATAGTTGGCATAGAATTCCCGGATTAGTTCTGGATAATAGAATCCCGGGGGCGAGCTCATCCACTCGAGCTGATACCTCTGGTACTGTGTCTGAAGAACTGGGTATTCCGGCAGATCTGTGGTCATGATTTGCACTTCTTCAGCTATCGGTCTTTTGTGGCTTCTCGACATCGTTTTGGTAAGACCGTCAAGATAGTGCTTCTGAGCCTCCTTAAATGCCCACCGGATCGATTCTCTGTCCGTGGGTGCACTCCCTGCAATTTTGGTGGTTTCGGGACCACCTACATCCTCCGGATTGGGGCTGGAGCTACCACTTTCATCCGATCCACTACCGCTCCCCGACTCACTGCTAGATGACCCACTCTCCTCTTCAGACTGGGAGACTTGGGTGGTTCTTCGTTTAACTAGCCTGGTTTGGTAAGTCGGGGCTGCAACTATTTCTTCGTCGCTACTCGGTTCATCAATTAGGGTCCGAGTTGTAGCGATCCTTTCTTTCTTCTTTAGTGCTTGACCGCGACGCGGTTGTTGTTTTGGGGCCATGTACCTGCACGTGAACGAGTTCAAACATGTGAGAACAGAAAAATACTCACTAATACCTACTGTCTCGGAGTGACGGTTTGGTTGACGGGCCATCACAGGTGTGACGGACCGTCGCACCGACCGTCACTCTAAGACAGTGAAGTGTTTCTTCCTGACGGTTTAGCTGACGGTTCGTCACGTGTGTGACGGGCCGTCATGCCAACCGTCAAGTTGAGACAGCGTATTTCACTCTCGTTGAGGCATTTCCTCGAACACCTTGTACGCGGTTACGGGTTTTCTCATATTTTGTGGGATTTGGTTTCCCAAAGTCACCACCAATCATTGTATTTGATCTCATGGGTTACTCAAGACTTCACCCATGACACACTTTCGATTTCAAGCAATAATACCACTCATACCCACAATAATTACATTATCACAATTTCACAAATATACCAGCCCAACAATTTCCTTCGTATTTCTTCATGCCACTCAAATAATCTCAACGAGGAAGAGTTTAGAATCATACCTTGATTTTGTTAGGTAGAAGAAATCGCTTTTCCCTTTTGATTTATATGACCCGACGGACAACTAGCGGGATTTCGTTGGTTTGGTGCGTTTTGGACGATGGTGGAGAAAGGAGAATAGGGATGTGGGAATTTCTTGGGGAAAGAAACGGATTTTGTTTTTGATTAATGGTGGTTTTGGAGCTTTTTGGACGTAGAAGATGAGTGGGAGAAGAAGATGGAATCAATATGTAACCGGGCGGGTTGGTTTGGTTTTGGGTCGGGTCACCCGAAATTAAAAACAAAACGTACCTGATGTGCTGCTTGGAGTGACGGTCCGTCACAGGTGTAACGGTCCGTCACTTGGGGCGTCACAATTAGGCAGTGAGCCTTTTGAGGATTATGGGTGACGGGCTGAGATGACGGTCCGTCAACTTGTTGACGGTCCGTCACTCAACCCGTCACTACTAACCAGTGGTTTATGAATATTTGTCTCCAAGTGACGGTCCGTAGTGACGGTCCGTCATGTTCTTGACGGTCCGTCAACACAAACCGTCACCCTTAGACAGAATACGCTGTTACGTCCACTTTTTGTACCTGCACACTCAACGAACAAATTAACCAATTCTAACAAGTCAAATTTTTCTAAGACTATACTACAACAACAATTTATGGGTTGCCTCCCATACAGCGCCTGATTTAACGTCGCGGCACGACGCGGGTGTCTTGATTACTCAGACTTCATCAAGATACACCAGAGACAGAACATGTACCTCCTCTGGGAGGCCCAGATATTGCTTTATCCTCTGCCCATTGGCTTTGAACAACTCACCATCTTTATTTTCGAGTTCGACTGCACCGGATGGGAACACTTGGTGCACTTTGAATGGTCCGGACCATTTGGATTTGAGTTTCCCGGGAAATAATTTGAACCTGGAGTTGAACAACAATACCAAGTCCCCTACCTTGAACTCCCTTTTCTCAATCTTACTGTCATGGTACAGCTTCATTCGTTCCTTGTAGAGAGCGGACCTCTCATATGCTCGCAATCGGAACTCGTCCATCTCATTTAATTGTTCCAACCTTAGTTCCGATGCTTCTTTCCAACTGAGATTTAACTTCTTGAGCGCCCAAAGGGCCTTGTGCTCGAGTTCCACGGGCAAGTGACACGCTTTACCAAAAACAAATTGGTAAGGAGACATACCTATTGGCGTCTTAAACGCTGTTCGGTACGCCCAGAGTGCGTCATCCAGCTTCCTCGCCCAATCTCGCTGGTTCACATTCACAGACTTAGCCAAGATCTCTTTAATCTCCCGGTTCGACACCTCGACTTGCCCACTGGTTTGGGGGTGATAAGGTGTGGCTACCTTGTGTTGCTTCACTCTATATTTTGCTAGAGCAGCCCGGAACACCTTATTACAAAAATGTAAACCTCCATCACTGATGATTGTGCGAGGGGTGCCAAACCGAGCAAAGATGTTTCTTTTTAAGAACGCCACCACACTTCTCCCTTCGTTATCGGCTAAAGCAACCGCCTCTACCCACTTTGACACATAATCCACCGCTACCAAGATGTAGCGGTTCCCGTAAGAGCTTTCAAAAGGGCCCATGAAATCTATTCCCCATACGTCGAACAATTCAACCTCCAAAATAGTGTTCATGGGTAGCTCTTGTCGGCGAGAGATTGCTCCTCTTCGTTGGCATTGATCACAGAACTTGGCAAATTCATATGAATCTTTCTGAATTGTCGGCCAATAATAACCACACTGTAAGATTTTTCGGGCGGTTCGATTACCCGCATGATGTCCTCCAACTGGGGACGAATGGCAAGCTTGCAAGATGCTTGTCATTTCCGCTTCCGGTACACATCTCCTCACTATGTTGTCAGCACACAACCGGAATAAATACGGCTCATCCCAGAAAAACTTACTTGCATCATGGAGAAACTTCTTTTTCTGGTGGAAGTTCAAATCTTCCGGGATCATGTCACTCACCGCATAATTTGCGAAGTCAGCGTACCAAGGCACCATATCACGTGACACTGGCATCACCTGCTCATCCGGGAATGCATCATTAATCTCCGGTTCATCTATTACGTTCTCTTCCCTCTCAAGCCTGGACAGATGATCCGCTACCTGGTTCTCACACCCTTTTCGATCCTTGACTTCAAAGTCAAATTCCTACAACAGTAGAACCCAACGGATTAGTCGAGGTTTTGCATCCTTTTTGGTCATCAGATACCTCAAGGCTGCATGATCAGTGTGCACCACCACTGTTGTACCAAGTAAGTATGCTCTGAATTTCTCAAAAGCGTATACAACCGCCAGCAGCTCCTGTTCTGTCACTGTGTAGTTCTTTTGCGCCCCATTTAATGCTTTACTAGCATAATAAATGGGATGAAAAAGCTTGTCTCGCTTTTATCCCAGCACAGCTCCGAGTGCAACACCACTTGCATCGCACATTATTTCGAACGGTTTGGACCAATCTGGGGCAATTATGATAGGAGCATCCACTAGCTTTTCTTTCAGGCATTCAAACGCCCTCAAGCACTCAGCATCAAATACAAACTTCGCCTCCTTTTCAAGCAACTTGCACAATGGGGTAGCAACCTTAGAGAAATCTTTGATGAATCTTCGGTAGAAACCGGCATGACCAAGAAAACTCCTCACACCCTTTACTGAAATGGGTGGAGGTAGTTTCTCGATGACTTCAATCTTGGCTCTATCCACCTCTAGACCTCTCATAGATATCTTGTGCCCTAATACAATGCCTTCTTTCACCATGAAATGACATTTCTCCCAATTCAGCACTAGGTTTGACTCTTCACACCTTTGCAATGCCTGACCCAGATTAGCCAAGCAATCATCAAATGTATCACCCACTACCGAAAAGTCATCCATGAAGACCTCCAATGTGTTCTCCACCATATCAGAAAAGATAGACATCATGCATCTTTGGAAGGTTGCAGGAGCATTGCAAAGACCAAAGGGCATGCGTCTAAAAGCAAACGTACCATAGGGACAGGTGAACGTGGTCTTCTCCTGATCTTCCGGGGCTATAGATATTTGGTTGTACCCCGAATATCCATCTAAAAAGCAATACCAACCTCTTCCAGCTAATCTATCCAGCATCTGATCCATAAAGGGCATGGGGAAATGATCACGGAGAGTACAGGAGTTTAGCTTCCGGTAATCCATACAGACTCGCCAGCCCGTGACAGGTCTTAATGGAATCAGCTCATTTTTGTCATTTGCTACCACAGTCATTCCTCCCTTCTTAGGAACACATTGCACTGGGCTTACCCATTTGCTATCAGAAATTGGGTAAACCACTCCAGCATCGAGCCATTTGATGATCTCTTTCTTCACCACCTCTTGCATTGGCGGATTCAGTCTCCGCTGGTGCTCGGTGGTGGGAGTGCAATTTTCTTCTAGCTGTATCTTATGAGTACAAATACCTGGTGGGATGCCAATAATATCTGCAATGGTCCAGCCGATTGCTCTCTTGTGTCTCCTCAGAGTGGATAATAACGCTTCAACTTGATATTGTACAAGGTCTGTCGCGATGATTACCGGTAAGGTATCTTTGTCACCTAGAAATGCATACTTCAGATGGCCTGGCAACTCTTTCAACTCTAATACCGGCGCTTCCTCAATAGAAGGCTTTGCAGGAGGTGTTGGTCTGTTCTTTAAATCGAGATCCAATTTCTTTGGGGCGTAACCATATGACCCCATTCCAACCACCGCATTTACAACTTCCTTAAAATCTTTGACGCCATCATCATCGAAATTCATCATAACTGCTGCCAATGTCTCTACAGCAAGTCTCTCTTCAACAGAAACGATCACATCAGATTCTGCAACAACATCAATAACCGAGATGACATTCATGTTCCTCAGTTGCTTCATTGATCTGCACACATTAAACTTCACTACCTCATCGTTCAACCTGAAAGTCATCTCGTTGCTCTCCATATCGACCAATACTCTTCCGGTTCCCAAGAAGGGTCGTCCCAAAATAATAGGGACTTCGAAGTCCACTTCGCAGTCCAAAATCACGAAGTCTGCCGGAAATATGAACTTCCCCACCTTCACAAGTACATCATACAAAATACCAACCGGGCGTTTCACCGATCTGTCAGCCATCAATAACCTCATAGTCGTCGGTTTGGGGGCTCCTAAGCCCAACTGCCGGTAGATGGCTAACGGCATCAAGTTTATGCTAGCCCCCAAGTCACAAAGAGCCTTGGCAAAGTTAAACTCCCCTATGGTGCAAGGAATAGTGAACGCACCCGGGTCTTCTTTCTTTTGGACCAGCGACCTTGATGAAATGGCGCTACAATGGTGGAGGTTGTCTTCCGGTTCAAAACTTACCGACCTCTTCTTTGTGATCAAGTCCTTCATGAACTTGGCATAACCGGGCATTTGTTCAAGCGCATCCACCAGAGGGATGTTTACTGATAACTGTTTGAGCATGGTTATGAAGTTCAGGAACTTTCTATCTTCCACTTTCTTCTTCAGCCGCTGTGGGAAAGGAGGTGGTGGCCGAGGCATCATAGTTGGAAGTTTTTCAACCTCCTTGCTTTTATCTGTGAGCACTTGAGTAGCATCTTCTTCCGCGCCGGGGTTTTTCAGCAGACACTTTCACACCCTCATCGACCATAATTTCAGCATCTATTAACTCATCATCCTCAGCTACAACATCTTTCTGGGTCTGAATTACCGGATGTGTTTCCGATAATGCGTTACCGCTTCTGGTGGTGATTGCCATACAATTCGCGTCGTTTCTCGGGTTTTGAATGGTGTCACTCGGCAATGTTCCAGCTTTCCTTTGATTTAGAGACGCCGAGACTTGACTCATTTGCTGCTCTAACTGCTTGATTGCGGTGGAATGAGAATTCACTAACTGACTCATTGATGTTAATTCAGATTTCATTTCCTTGACTCCGGAGTCAGTAGATTCCACCTTCAACAACATCTTTGCCATCATATTCTCTAATTTGGACGTCCCTGTCTCATTACTAGTTCTTTCTCGGCTACCAGGTGGTATGTACAACCCACCTCTATCAGTATTATTTTTCCAGTTCCCCTGATCACGATCTCTGTAGCCAGCTTTCTCATGGTAGTTGTCCCTCTGATAGTTCCGACCTTGGTTTCCCTGGCCATTGGCCTGGAAACCCCCCAAATAATTTGCCTCCTCATCAGACTCGAACTCTGCTGCTCTACTTTGGGAACTCACAACTTTCACTTTCTCCATATCTGCTGACAGCAAATGTTTTGTCAGTAGGTCCATTTGTGTTTTCAAATGGGCCATATCTTGATCCCGCTCTTCCTCTCTCCTGCGCTGTTCTGCAGACATACCGACTGTATGAGTGCTAGCAACTGTCTCGGTGTCCCGTGTATACCAGGCCCTATTGGTTTTAGTGAGCCGGTCCAGAATAGCTGTGGCATCGATGAAAGTGAGACCCATAAACGCTCCACCTGCTGCATTATCTAGTGTCGGCTTGGTAGCCGAATTCAGTGCCCTGTAGAATGTCTGCATCAAAAACTCGTCGTTCAACTGATGGTTAGGGCATTGTGTCAGCTTCTTCTTGAATCGCAGCTAGGTCTCGTGCAATGCTTCGTGAGGTTGCTGCCTAAAGTTGCTAATCTCATCCCTCAACTGTATCATCCTAGAGGGAGGAAAGAACCTTTCTAGGAAAGCTCCTTTCAACTCTCCCCAAGTTGCGATAGAGTCGGGGGTCAGCTCTGTCAACCATAGCGCTGCCTCATCAGACAGAGACAACGGAAACAACCTGAGCCTGATCGCTGTCTGACTCACACCAGGCAATTCGAATGCTTTGCAGATACCCACAAAGTTCATCAGGTGTCTGTTTGGATCATCACCAGCCGTACCTCGGAATAATCCCTTTAAGTTCAACAGCTGGAGCATTGTGCTAGTTATGTTGAACTTAGCCCCGGGCGCTAGTGGAGGGGAATAATGGCGCCCGTAGCACCAGCTCCGTCTAATGCAGTGTCATCCTCTAAGTCTTCAGCATTCAAGTGATGCTGATCCTGTTTAGCCTGCTGTGCTGCAGCGAGCCTTGCTGCCTCCGTCTGTAGTGCGGCCATGGTTTGCCTTAGCGTTCTTGCGAGCTCGGGGTCGTAGGGTAATATTGGTTCACCCGAGCGTCGGGTACTTGGCATGCACTACTCAGTACCCTGTAATAAACAAAAACAACAAATAAAAGTAAACTCAGGAAATATGACTAAGAGTCAAATAAACACACAAGACTTAATTAACAACCGTATTCCCCGGCAACAGCGCCAAAATTTGATACGCCCAAATTACGACTCCAAATACGAAGCGTAAGCGGTCGCTGTCAAATATAGAACCCAACTAAGGTTGGGGTCGATCCCACAGGGAATAAGGTGCAAATTAAATCGATAGTGAATTAAATGACTAGTAGTCGATAGTTTCCGGTAAATTGGGGGGTGTTGTGTGAACAATATTTAACCAAAGCAAATAATAATGTGCGGTTAATAATCAATATGAGAGTGAACTAGGGAAGTATTCACCATAGCGTCGTAACAATTTCGACTCAAGGTTTAACCGGGTTCGCTCTATATGCATATCACGATGTGATTGAACTTATGGTATCGTCTAAACGTTTCTCAACCAATTAGACAACTTTTCTTTTCAATTCTCTCGAACTTGAAAAGGTGAACTTCCTTATTTCAATCCTAAACATCAAGTAGATTAATCTAGTTACAGCATTAATCATGAGACGAGAGTTGGTAGTCTCGAATCCTTGTAGTTAATCAAATTTCCCGGTTTTAATCCCTTTACTCAAGCAAATTAAACCTAGGCGTGTTCTAATGGTTGCAACCACCAGAAAACGTTAGTAATTGAATGATTAACCACGTGACAACATAAAGATAGAACCCTACGCTACCCGGAATCTATATTGCTACTTTTGCCATGGCTCCCACAACCCTAGTTGTGGGAAGTTAGTTACTCATGCTATTAGGAAAAGAGAAGAGATTTATATTCATAATAAAGCGAAAAGAATCTTACAATATACTGAACACAAGCTTCAATTTATCCAAGAACGAGAATCCAAGATCCCAAGAACAATGGAAGAACAAGATTGAAGAAGAAGACAAACGTGTTTGTTGTGTTTCTTCCTCTCAAAAGTCGCTCAAAAAATATGCTAAAACTATTTTGTAAAATGAATCTGTAATGAATGATAATGAAATAACCTAACTTAGGGTATTTATAGGAGTCCAGGAAATAAACCCAAAAAACGTTCGGAATCCGCGTCACGCGTACTGCCTCAACTTGACGGTCTGGGTGACGGACCGTCGCATGCTTGACGGACCGTCACAGTGACCATCGCCACTAGGCAGTGTGCTGCCTCATCTTGACGGTCTACTTGACGGACCGTCGAACGGGTGACGGCCCGTCATGGTGGCCGTCACATTAGGCAGTGTGCTTGCTCAACTTGACGGTCTACTTGACGGACCGTCACATGTATGATGGGACGGCCCGTCATGGTGGCCGTCACTCTTATCCAGAATTCTCTTTTTCGCGTATTTCCTTCCGTTTCCATGTTTCTCTCCATTTCCTGAAAATACAACATAAAAACATCAAAAACGACGACGGTTGCTTGAAAACTCACGATTATTCTTAGTTAAAGGAGTCAAATGTGCCGTAGAATGGCGGCACATCAACACCCTCAACTTAAAACGTTCGCTTGTCCTCAAGCAACATGACAACAAAAACAAAAAGACGACTCAACTAAGACTCGTGTCCCTAGCAAATCATGGCACTTCAACAGTTCATCCGATTTTAAATCAAGCCACCCCCGGTAGCACACAAATGTATGCAACATTAACTTGCTAGGATCCAGGCATGTCATTCCGATATGATAGAACATTCTGCATACACACGCGCAGCTACCCTAACATTCAATAGATAATACAGAGATCTTGGTGCCCTCACCACAAAGAAGTCCACACACAAAATTTAGGACTAGGTAAGACTCTCGCACTCACAAATGATTTCAAACAATGCACATGAGATGCCATAGGCTTGCCCTTACTATTCTATTTCAGTTCTTTAGAAAACCGCTCGGGATCACTACAGGACTTGTTTTGGCTTGTAATGAGGCTTCAGGTGTAGATAGGATACGTTTGGAGAATAGTGACTAAACCCTCCTTGGAATCACCGACCTACTATTTCCACATAACTTTACTTTGTCCATCCTTATTCACCTCTTTATTCCCTTGTTTCTAGCTACAGGTGCGGCCTCTTTATTTTGACAACTCTTTTTATTCCTTTTTCGTTCTTTTACATCTCCTTTTCGTTTCTTTTTCTTTCTTTTCTTAGACACACACCCGGAATTTACATTCTATTCACAACCAATCTTTTCCATCCTAATTTTCTTATCATTTACCTCTATAGTAGCCACCCTCAACTTAGGCTGATTGCCTGAGTTGAGGTGCACGATGTCCAAGGAAGGACCAGGGCCAAAACAGGGATTCAAAGTTAAACAGGAGCGGTGACAGGTTATTGAACGAACAGGGTCAATTGTGGCTCAAACAGGGATCAAAAGGATTATTTACATTTGGACGGTCTTATAGGCTAAGTGGACTGCACACAAAAAAGGCCTGTGATCCTTTCCTAAGCAACCAACTTCAAACTTAACAAAATAGACCGGGCAAGTTCTAGATGCATGCACAGAGTAAGAATTTATAACAATATGCTCACACACACTTGGCACCAAGAACCCATACAACTACCGACTATCAAAATAACCGCTCGGCTTAAGCATACTTATTCTAATCATGACCACACAATGACATTCAAGGATCCCGAACAGTCAATTGTTTCAAACATAAGTACAAAATGAACAATTTTCAGAGGGGGCTCCTTTTAGTTCAATATTCAAAAATCCAAGCCATGCTTGCTAGGGGCATCACAACACAATTTTAAAATTTAAACGACAACCTAAACATGCCAGTTCTACTAGATAGCACACCGGAGGAAAAGAAACATGGCAACAAAAACCTCCGGTGGTGGTACTCCTAAAAATTTGATACGCCCAAATTACGACTTCAAATACGAAGCGTAAGCGGTCGCTATCAAATATAGAACCCAACTAAGGTTGGGGTTGATCCCACAGGGAATAAGGTGCAAATTAAATCGATAGTGAATTAAATGACTAGTAGTCGATAGTTTCCGGTAAATTGGGGGGTGTTGTGTGAACAATATTTAACCAAAGCAAATAATAATGTGCGATTAATAATCAATATGAGAGTGAACTAGGGAAGTGTTCACCATAGCGTCGTAACAATTTCGACTCAAGGTTTAACCGGGTTCGCTCTATATGCATATCACGATGTGATTGAACTTATGGTATCGTCTAAACGTTTCTCAACCAATTAGACAACTTTCCTTTTCAATTCTCTCGAACTTGAAAAGGTGAACTTCCTTATTTCAATCCTAAACATCAAGTAGATTAATCTAGTTACAGCATTAATCATGAGACGAGAGTTGGTAGTCTCGAATCCTTGTAGTTAATCAAATTTCCCGGTTTTAATCTCTTTACTCAAGCAAATTAAACCTAGGCATGTTCTAATGTTTGCAACCACCAGAAAACGTTAGTAATTGAATGATTAACCACGTGACAACATAAAGATAGAACCCTACGCTACCCGGAATCTATATTGCTACTTTTGCCATGGCTCCCACAACCCTAGTTGTGGGAAGTTAGTTACTCATGCTATTAGGAAAAGAGAAGAGATTTATATTCATAATAAAGCGAAAAGAATCTTACAATATAATGAACACAAGCTTCAATTTATCCAAGAACGAGAATCCAAGATCCCAAGAACAATGGAAGAACAAGATTGAAGAAGAAGACAAACGTGTTTGTTGTGTTTCTTCCTCTCAAAAGTCGCTCAAAAATATCCTAAAACTATTTTGTAAAATGAATCTGTAATGAATGATAATGAAATAACCTAACTTAGGGTATTTATAGGAGTCCAGGAAATAAACCCAAAAAACGTTCGGAATCCGCGTCGCGCGTACTGCCTCAACTTGACGGTCTGGGTGACGGACCGTCGCATGCTTGACGGACCGTCACAGTGACCGTCGCCACTAGGCAGTGTGCTGCCTCATCTTGACGGTCTACTTGACGGACCGTCGAACGGGTGACGGCCCGTCATGGTGGCCGTCACATTAGGCAGTGTGCTTGCTCAACTTGACGGTCTACTTGACGGACCGTCACATGTGTGACGGCCCGTCATGGTGGCCGTCACTCTTATCCAGAATTCTCTTTTTCGCGTATTTCCTTCCGTTTCCATGTTTGTCTCCATTTCCTGAAAATACAACATAAAAACATCAAAAACGACGACGGTTGCTTGAAAACTCACGATTATTCTTAGTTAAAGGAGTCAAATGTGCCGTAGAATGGCGGCACATCAATTAGAACTCAATTTTTGAATTTAAAATTAAAAAAATAGGTGGAGTGTTTGGAATGTAGTATGGAGAATATTTTCAGAAGATAGGAAGTTTTGAAATTTGAATTTTAAAATGAATTTCAAATTTAAAATTTTAAATTTCAACTTTGAAAATTAAAATTTCAACTTTCAATGCGTTGAAATTTGAACTTTAACTTTGAAATTTGAAGTTTGGAGTGTTTGAATTTAGAAATTTAAATTTTAAATTTTTGAATTTCAACTATGAAAATTGACAAATTACATGATTATAAAATATAAAATATAAAATATAAAATATTACTACACTAGTACACTACATGATTATAAAATATAAATATATAATTCAAATTTGAAAATTTAATTTTAAAACGATTAAAATTATATCACACTTTAAAATTAATAACACTACATTACATGATTAGAACTCAATTTTTAGATTAAATTTTTTTTTTTTAAAAAAAACGAGTGTAGCCCATGGACCGGCTCCCAAACCCGCCCCATGAAAGACCCATTTATTGAGCCCGGACCGGACCGGATAACCCAGCTAAATAATGGGTCACGGTCCTGGGCTGGGCTGGGCTGGATGAGCATTTTGCTCAAAACAGCCCGGATCGGACCGACCCACATCCGAAGACCGGCAGGCTGCACCAGTCACGGGCCGGGTTGACCCAGACCGGCCCGTTTGACACTCTTAGAGGATATATGGTGATCATGCAACTCTTATGCTCCTTTTAATAAACTTATATTGAAAATTAAGGGTTTTAATTAATTGAAAGTATGACTGCGACTGAAGGGGGGGGGGGGCGAGGCTTCAGTCAATCTGTCACACGTCTACACAAAAAAAGTGTAACAAGAGTAGTATCAATATAACCACACATACTGATAGATATTATCGACATACTACAATTGGATCACATTAATCATGTAAAAAAATCAACATATAACATATAACTTTAACAATAGAACTTAGCAAGGGTATTCCAACTACAACTCATATCAGTAACACTTCAGACTTATTTTACTGCTACCCATAGGATCAATACCCCTATATTTTCAGATTAACCTTAATTATTACATCTACCCTTTTAATATAGTCACAAGGTAGCCCCCATTACACATGTTTTGCTTCGAACACACCCTATTATTAGTTACCCATTCACACTCAACGTGTTATCATTATTACCAGTTCTTATCCACTTCTCAAGTTCACCCGAAAACATTCATAATTTAGCAATTAAGACCTTCTTCAAACTAATCCATAGACATCAAATATCATAGACAAGTACATAGTAGTCATCAACAATCATTGAGACATTAACCAAGACAAATCAGATACCAACATACATCAAATCACACGAAATACTCATATCAGATAAAATCAAAAAACAATGGAGATCTCATGTTCACTCAATCTCTCAGACCTATGGCCTCTGCACCTCACCAAGCTCACTCATGTACAGCTCAGGTGTAACACCTCAAAAATTCTAAGCTAAGACTCGAATCATTTTTCATGAGTATCATGACTAATTTTCTAATGTGGTGAGTGATTTGGATGCAAATCATAGTCCTAAGAGACTCATAGCACCAAGTTATGTCAAAAGCATTCCTACCGACTAAGTTCTCATATAAGATTCTACTAGGGTTAACTTCAAACAATCATTTATCCTAGAATATAAGGAGTTAGATGGCCTATAAGCCATCAAATTAAATATCTTTGAGTCTTCTTTCCAACGCCACTCATCGCGCATTAATCCAAATCCAGAATAAAATACTATGAACATTTTATCAAAAAATATATGTTTGTCAAAATGACAAACAAGATCCATGAAAGGGTTTCACGGGCCATACAATGGTCCACGAGCCATAGACCCAACTCATGAAAATCAGGTTGGCAAACACCTAAAACCTCCCAAATTGACCCGAGGATCCACAAGAGGATTTTATGAGCTGTGGAACAGTCCACGAGCCATGAAAACCCTCCATGAAACTGAGTCTTGTGATCTTAAAAATTGGTCTGAGAATCAAGGACAGATTTCACAACACATGGATTAATCCACGAGCCGTGGAACACCATCCATGATTTCCATACTAAAAGATTCTGCAACTTTTCAGACTCATTCATCAAGGGTATTTTAGTCTTTTTTTACTCTTTTAATCACTAAACTAAGTCATTTTGCTTCTTTTAGGTGGGATTAAAGGGAAATTAGTTGATCCTTTCCCTCATTCTTATGACTAGGCTTCAGAAAACATTTAGAGGATTCTCTCAAAGAGCAGAAAGCTAAGGTTCTTCTTCAAATCTCAATCTTCAAGTTTCAGCTTGAGATTCTTCAGGTTTTAGGTATGTGGGTATTCAGTATGGGTCTTGTTCGCCCTTATGCCCAAAACCTCATTCTTCTATTTTAAATTTTATGGCTTTATGAAACTAGGGTTCGTACTCTATCATGCAAATTTCTATTTAATTTATTCCTCGTAATTACTACATGGTTTATATTATGTTTTAAATAATTTATATATTAGTTGAATGATTTTGCATGGATTTTGTAAGGATTTGAGAAGACAAAAACTTAGCCTGAAATTATAGTATTTTCACATGAATTAACTTTTCTTTAGAATTTAGCCTAGATTATTAGTATTCAGTTTTAAGCAAGAATTTAGTCAGTTTTTAGTTTACATCTCTTTCAGAAAAGTATTTTCAGACCAGTTAAGTTCTGACGCAGCTTTCAGAACTTCAGTTTTTAATGAACTATCAATATTTAATTTGGGAGTAGTACTTAACACTGAGTTGGACTAGGGACCTAGTTTTGCCCAAAGTCTTAGAACTACGTGTCATCGTAGGTCTACTTAGCCCCTTAGTTATGCATCAGATTAGTGATCATGCCAGTCATGCCTCTATACCATGGCAATGTATATTGGATTCTCACGATGAGGCGTATACGTCAAACTCCATATTTAGCTCTCGTGGTTTTTGTCGTTTGACAAACTCTTCCATAGACTAAGACTCAGACTCATTAGGCATGTACTTGACCCTCAGTTCAATTCAGTTTTATTGCTTTACACTATGACTTTTCAGAATATTCCTGCATTTCATATTTTTATGCATTTTATATGATTTTGGGCTATTATACTACATATTTAGTTTGCATGTTTACAAATGTTCAGTATTTTAGCATATTTTAATATATTTTATACTCTTCAGTAAAAAAACCCATGTTTTTACCATTTTGACTTATGCATTCTCAAACATTTATACTTAATCTAATTTTCAGCTATGCCTTCATATTACATGTTTTTCTCATGATTTTAAGTTAGTGTATTATCTCACATGCTCAGTACATTCCATAGTACTGATCACATACTCTTTTGTGCTACATCCTTTCATAATGTAAATTTAGCAGCCAGTTCTTAGACGCGTGGCTAGTAGTCCAGCAACATCTCCAGTCAGCTTGATGAGTCCTCATCATTCCGAGACTTTGGAGTTATTTAGATTTTTAGTTTACTCCAGTTTGCAGTCATTTAGAGTTAACTAGGGGTCCTGTCCCAGCAACTCATCATTTAGTATAGGCTTCATAGACAACCAGTCAGTTAGTTGTATCAGTTTTTAAATGACTTTATATTTCAGTTTATGAAAGTTTATTTTTATTATATTTCAAGAGCTCAACACATGTTTTAGCTTCCACATTATTCTTCAGTCTGTATCTCAGCAGCATTCCATGCCAAAGGTTCACTTGGGATCACTTGTGATTTTGAGTACCGTATTACATCCAGGGTGTAAACTCGGATTGTGACATAAGGTAACCTCAGTCTCATCTCATAGTATCGACAACATAAAAGTAAATGTGTACACACATGCTAAAGGATCTTATTTCTTTCCAACTAGCCATGACCTACAGGGAACACACCAAGGTCCATGCACTGTAATACCTCGGATGTTTATAGTTGACCTTCTCCCATATCAAAGACTTGCGAGCTTAAATTTGAGAGTTCTATTGTAATATCGCACGTATTCGAGAGCATCCGATTTAAATTAGAATTTGATAAAAAAAGAGGAAGATACTTTTATTTACTTCCAAAAAGATGCCTTATTATTTATGAAACTTTTAGTTATGACATATTGGTTTATATATTTATTTTATAAGATTTGTATGATTTGCTAATATTTTAATGGAGATATTAAGTCTTGATACGGAGAAAAAGTTATTTTAAAAGAGTTAGGTAACTTTTATCTATATACATTTTACTATTTTTTTTCTTCTTTTCTATATAAAGTAATTTTATTACTTTATAACATAGGTGAAGATAAACATTAAATGTAATTAGTAGCATTGTATTATATATTTTATACATACGTCATACGTGTATCTTGGAGGGAATTCCACCCCCTCCTCTATAATTGAGTGGACATTAATTAAGTCCACAATATCAATTAGTGGATACCATTTTTGAAAGGGCACTTTATGTTGTCCAGGGGAAGCAATATTTTTCCCCAGGGTTTAGCTATTCCTATTACTAAATATTTTCCTAGCATAAGCTTTCTTCTGGAAAAGAAATACCATCACTGTATATATGTTCATGTTCAAACCCGTGTAAGAATCACCAATGTTAATTGGTATTTCCATAAGAGAACTTAAATACAGTTCATGGGGTTTATAAGGAAATTTTGTAGCAAGTATTTAAGCTCAAATTCGAGATAAAGATTTTTTATTAACGGAAGTCTACAACATGACACAAGAGAAAAGTCCCAAAATAAGGTATATAAGGGCTATTCCTTTCTCTTTTGACATGATTGTTTGATTTTAGGAATTCCAAATTTAGTGTTTTTTTAAAGAGCTATTTATAGATTTTCTTGGACAAGTATGCTACTGTACTTCTATTATAGCGTCATTCCTCGTCATGAACTCGTATTCGGTAGTATCAATTTCGAGTCAAGTCAGAAAATAGTAACTACATGTAATCTTATTGATGGGCTTATTTGGAAAGAGCATACCTCACCATCTATAGAAAGTTAGAGGTCCTAATATATATTGTATTAAAGGACTTTGAGTCTAATTTCTAGAACATCAAACCATTCATCCATACGACATGTGAGTAGAATATTATGGCTATTTTACCACGGGCTGTCTGGCAGAATCGGGTAAGACCGAACTTATCATAAAGTTGTATTTTGACATAGTTCTGATATAGTAGCATTGGTTGGACCTTCTAAGAGCTTGTTTAGCTTGGAATTTTGAATCTTTTATCGTGGTAATCTCCCTCCCATGACCTCCTTTGTAATTCCACATCCTAGAATCATTTTTATAGATTTTTGAGCCACAAAGTTGCATTTTGAATACCGTAGCTCCAGGTATCCCTTTTCCTCATTAAGTTGGGTTATCATTATTGTATATTATTGGTGCTAAGGTGCTGGAGGGACTGGTGGGTTTGTGCTTTTTTTTTACTAGTCGCGTTCGACGGTTGTCGGATTGAACGACATGAAGTACACCTTGTTATAATTTTCGCGTGAGCTCGCCACTCTTGTGAGCTGTTGATAGCTTCTTGTTGTTATTAGTAGATGTTGATCTGGTAAGAATTGTGATGTCAATTATTGAGTTAAAGTGGGCTGGTCGTAATGACGATAACGCCTTATCGATTGGTTGTGGCTCAGTTCTGCGGCCTTATTGATTCTCACAATTGTCACGTAATGGCCATATGATCGAGCTTCATAGCAACACCTTTGAGACTTTAATTGAAAGGTTTGTTAAAGCCACCCTTCTTCTTGGCATGTTCCTTTATAGTCCATAATATGATAAAGCTAGCTTACTATCGATGAAGGACTTGTAGCTGTAGCTCTCCATGCTGGCCATTTTCATAGATTACTACATCCTTGCTAGGTCTCTTTTCCTTCTTTAGCGACCAAACTCTAGACATGGCTTAACTTGTTTATAGGTCACACATAGTGTATGCCCACTTGTGCTTTTTTCGGCTATTTTACTTGTCAGTTTGCCTCCTATAAAATGGGTATTGGCTATTATAGATCATAGGCTCTATGGCTAGTATATTATAGATGAGTTATTTATAGCCGTAGTGGTCGATTGTATTGGCTTCCAGAGAAGGTATACTTATCCCTTGTCAAGACTGTTATTCTATAAATAGCGATCTCGTGCTAGACACGACTTAGATACTTGTATAGTCGCTTATAGCTTATCTTGTGGCTTTACTATTTTCCTACGGGGCTACGTGTGGTTACCTTTGGGGTTATGTGCATTGACATGGATACTCTATTCATGAAAAGATAAGGTTTAGTACATGTGACCCTTGGGAAAAGGGATTTGTGTAAGTTAAAACTCTTAGCGTATAGTTTCTTGGGTCTAGTTGAGAATGACATTTGAGGCGTAGACGAGGCTTAGAACTTAAGAAATATGATTGATTATAATTATTATAGACTTTGAGTCTAGAATACCATTGTAGAGCTATTCATAGAAATTCTGGATTGGTGTTATCCCACTAGAAGTCAACGGGAAAAGTGTATTAAGACTACTCCCTCCTTTCGCAAGTTTTCTTAAAGATTAAAGAACAATAAAGCTAGTTGTTGCGGCTGAATCACTCTTAGCCTTATTTGATTTTGTTGGTTACTTGACTTGATATAGTCATCCCTCGTGGGGATTCGTATTCTATTGATAGCGATCTCAAACTTAGATATGACTTAGAGATTATTCGTATAGGTCGCTTATAACTATATTGCTTGTCTTTGGACCATTCGATGGTTTTTTATTGCCCTCGGGGATAATATAGTTAGCTGTAGAGATATGATTAGTGCCTTGGGCCTATATGAATGTTGCCTAAGGGGATAATAAGACGAGTTAAAACCTACGATTTATTTTGACTGCCTATGGGGTATAGTAAAACCTACGGGCAATTTTGATTGCCTAAGGGGCTATAATGAAGCCTGTTCACTCACGGGCTATTATGTTTGCCTAAAGGGACTATATTGAGGCTTACGGGTTAAAAAGTTGTCTTTGGGGAAAATATAAGGACAATGGGCTATTATGGTTACCTATGGGGTTATATTGAGGCTTTTTCACTTACGGGCTACTTGATTTTCTAAGAGGGCTACATGTTGATGCCAACGAGGCTATGTTTATGACTAAGAGGGCTATGCGATGCCTATGTGTCTATGTTGATGCCTAAGAGGGCTATAAGATGCCTAAGAGGCTATCATGATATACCAAGTGCCTAATGGGCTACTGGGACAAAATGATTGCCTTTAGGGCTATGTGTAGAATGCCTGAGGGGCTATTGAGATGTAATAACTACCTACGGGGCTAGGGGACTACCGATAGGGGTATATAGACTGAATTAGCACCTTTCGAGCTTATGGGGTCTCGAGTAGGTGGTCTTGTTTGCTACTTGTACTTGCCATGCTTATAGGGGCTGATTAGGTTATTGTTTGATTATTACTGAATGATTTTTGTCAGGAGTAGTTGGACTATATTATGATGATTATTGATCTTCTTCCCCGAGTACTTTATTATTTGATGATATTAGTTAGCTCGATTTGAGAAGCGGGCTTACTTAGTTAGTTATGGTTTGTAACATTTAAGTCGAGGACACGTAAGTATGTTCAGACTAAACTCTGACTCCTTACTTGAGTATTTACCATACTTATGATATCAATCTCAGCTATTTATAGATTCAGGAACAGGTAAGTATGGCCAGATTACCTTTTGACACCTTATCTGATTACTTACAACATTTATAATATCAGTTTCAGTTATTCATTTACTTTACATACTGGATATTTTTTTTTTGTAATGATGCTCCGAGCCTGGAGGCGCTGCATGCATGACTGTAGGTCCCAAGAAATGATCAGACAGACCTGCTGAGTAGCACAATTGAGTTTTCAATAGATTGGTGGAATCTTTTTATTTCAGGGGCCGCCAGAGTCTCAAAGGTTTGCTTGTTTTACTGTTTATAGCTTTTGGGTAGGTCGGGGCCCTGTCCTGCCAAGTAATGTATTCATAGAGGCTTACAGACTAGTCTGTCGGGTCATATAGTTGTGTTGCTGGCTAGTGGGCCTTGTTGTTATTGTTGATAGTTCAACAATTTGTTGGATTAGCTTATATCGTGTATACCTATTTTCAATTTCCGTATAGAGATAATGGGGCTTTGAAGGCTCTTATAGCGTTTATGCTTTTCTAGATATCATGGTGGCCTCGATGGCCCAAATAGAACTTACATGCTTCCTGTTTATTGTTTTATATGAATTGTTGGAAATAACTGCTTTTCTTGTAGAGCGATTGACAGGAGCCTTCCCAGCCGATGACTTATTTTTAAGCCGAGATATACTTGTTTATTTTATTGATTGCATGGAATGCTATGTGCCATTGACAAATTGTTCAGCAAGATCGACTCGGGCCTAAGTTTTGGCTTCAGGTGCCAATGGCATCCCTCGAGTTTAGGGCGTGATAAACTTGGTATCAGAGCAAAGTTGTATCCTAGGGAGTGTGCAAGCCATGTCTAGTAAAGTCTTGTTTATAAATGTGTTGTGAACCACATTCTATAAGCAGGAAGCTACCAGACATGTTAGAATAGTTACCCCTCTTTTTCTCAAATCATGTTATAGAGCTGAATCTTAAGGGTTGAGTTTTCCAGCTTATGATTGTTATTTGTGTACAAAGAGATTCATGATATTTATACCTCAGCAGACCTTGTAGAAAGGTCGAGTTGATTCAAGGTGTCATAACATTTCTAAAGATGGAGTTGCTTGTGTTTGAGGTAAGTTCCGGTTTCTATTATTAGTTTGTATCATTGATGGTCGTGTGAGGTATGATAACTTATTGTTAGATGCAGTGGCCTTGTGTGGCTTCTAGTTTATTTTCTGAGCAATTTTATAGGTTGTATAGTCCGGTGTATAGGGAAGGATCTGCCGGATATTTGAGAAGTTCGTGGCCCTATTCATGAGTTTTATTTCACATTCGAGGATGAATGTTCCTAAAAGGGGAAAGGATGTATCACCCTGGGTGTTCACGATTGACCTTCGTTTCATGTCAAAGGCTTACGAGCCTAAATTTGAGAGTTTTATTTTAATATCGCACGTATTCGAGAGCATCCGATTTAAATTAGAATTAGATAAAAAAGGAGGAATATATTTTTATTTTCTTCCAAAAAGATGCCTTATTATTTATGAAACTTTTAGTTATGACATATTGGTGGATGTATTTATTTTATAAGATTTGTATGATTTGCTAATATTTTAATGGAGATATTAAGTCTTGATATGGAGAGAAAGTTATTTTTAAAAGAAATTAGGTAACTTTTATCTAAATGCATATTATGATTTTCTTCTTCTTTTCTATATAAAATAATTTTATTACTATTATAACATAGGTGAAGATAAACGTTAAATGCAATTAGTAACATTGTATTATATATTATACACATACGCATGTATTGAAGGGATATCACGACCCAGACTATCGTGAGTGGCACCCACCCAATACCCCCGGGTGAGCGGACCTATATCGACCCAACACTTAGCATAATCTAACAGCTCAAAATCAGTTGCATAAAATAAACTAGCATTCAATATCTCAAAATACTATCACAATAATAATCTGCGAAAAAATCCTCCCTAGAACCTGAAAGTCATCGTACCAAAATATCTACCAAGTCTAAAATACGGGGATGCAACCCCAAAAGCAAAAGAGAGTCTAAGCCCAAAATAAGTGGACTACAACTAACAGAGAAACCAAGGTAGCTTGACCGAAACAACTCAGCCTTGATATCTGAAAATGCTGGGACTACAAGTGAGGTCGCGCGTCAGCCGCCGAAAGATTGCCTGTACTCACAAAAAGAAATGCAAGTGTAGAATAAGTATACAACCACCGTGTACTGGTAGGATCATCAGTCAACTCCAAATAAACAAAATATGCACAATAAACTAAAGCGGAGTAAAGTACCAGAAATATGTAAACAAGCCAATAATATAACCAGACTACAAGTCTCTTCCTTAGGTTATCAACCACATGTAACCAAATGACAATTATTGACCACAACATATATGACCTTTCCACATAGTTCGGACCTACCCTGGTATCCCCCTAACACCACCTAAGTGTTGACATACAACCCCGGCCTACACTAAGACCAACCTCACAATTAATTATAATCACCCATCCTCTCATGGACCATATGCAGAATTCACATTTTAAAAATACTACCCGGTCCACTCATAGAACCATCAAAAGAATACAACCAATGCAAGTAAAGCAAACTCATACCAGGCGTGGTACTCGAGCCAACCATTTATAATTCCTATACCAACCATGGTACCAACCAACTGAATAGTATCCCATACCAGGCATGGTACCCGATCCAACCAATAAGTAACCTGTACCAGGCGTGGTACCCGAGCCAATAAAATATCACACAAAAATCCAATAGTCAGCAACAATGAACAACTATACACTTGTAAAACCAACAAGCAATAATAACTAGTTCATTTCACAAGACTGATAACTGGACAATTAGACATTCATAAACTATTCCCTAAGTATGCAACTCATACATTACTAAGCAGTAGTACATGAAAACATAATGCATATTGGGAAAAAACAACCATCACCTACCTCAAATTACTCAAATCTCTATTGAACTGGAGCCCTCGTTTTTCGAATCCTTTGCTTGTTCTTGGTCTAGAAACAAATATACAACAACTACAATCAAATTGGCTGGCCTAAAATATTCGAATTAAGCAAAAATCCCAATCCCCAGGCCAAACTATGATCATTCCACCCCTTTCTGGACTTTCCCACCATAAATTCACCTAAGTTCATCATTTTTATGGATATTTTTAGAGAATTATGGCTAAGTGATCATAACCCAATAATAATATCAAGACCCAAGAACTACTACGCCCTTGAATCCCCTTTTTCACCGGATTCTTCCTTTCCTAGGTTAACCATAACCTTTCTCCAAGTCCAAGACTAGCAATTCTACTCCATAAAAAAGATAGTACTAAGTTAGGGGAGTAGAATTCTTACCTTTAGGACAAAAAATGATGAAAAATAGAGTAAGTTCTTTCAAAATCGTCTAGCCTTTCTCCCAAAACGTTCTTGATGAAAACTAAACATTTTGGGAAATTTTTCTGCATTAAATCCCAACACGGGATAGAAAATTGTAAATTTCTCCAAAATTGCCCATTTTACAATACACCTTGAATCCCCGACGTCCCGGAATAACTCTTTCACGTCAACTTTGATACTGAGAATTTCACTTACCTGAATTCACTTCTGAAATGTCCCTCGGACTTCTCTATGTCTCAGCTACAAAGAAAACTAGCACAATACATGATACATTACCTATCCTCACCCAGATTGCCCTAGACCATACCTCACTCCAAAACTGGCCGAGACTAGCCTAGCTCATAATTTTCAACTCCCAAACCTGGAAATTTTCTAACTTTAAACTTGGCATGAAAGGTTTACCTGTAATGACAAACCCGATCATTATAACAGATACCAATTTATCCATCATTCATCCCCGAATGATCAAACCCAAAAGTACGAAGAATAAAAGAGGGAGAGTGTAGTACCTGAATCCTCAAACAAGTGAGGGTATTTGTTTCACATGTCCTTCTCAGTTTCCCAAGTGGCTTCCTCAACCAGATGATGCTTCTATTGAACCTTCACCCATTTGATCTCTTTTGTCCTCAACTTTTGGACATCCCGATCAAGAATCATAACTGGTTCCTCTTTATATTGAAGGTCTTTGTCTAGCAATACTTCATCCTATTTGATAATGTAATCTCCATCCCTATGGTACCGCTTCAACATGGATACATAGAATACTAGATGGACATCGAATAAATTGGGTGACAGTGCTAACCTGTAAGCCACTGGCCCTACCATTTTGAGGACCTCAAATGGACTAATAAACTGAGGGCTGAGCTTGCCCTTCTTACCGAAATGCATAACCCCGTTTATTGGTGACACTTTCAATAGTACTTGCTCACCAACCTGAAAATCCATGTCTCTTACCTTTTGATCGGCGTATTTCTTCTGCCTTCTCTGGGCTGTTAGCAACTTGGCCTGAATGCCCCTTACTTTTTTATGCGCTTCCATTACCAAGTCTACACCCAAAGGGTTTACATCACCTACCTCAAACTACCCTATAGGTGATCTACAACCCCTCCCATACAGTGCCTCAAATGGTGACATGTCCATACTGGAGTGGTAACTGTTGTTGTATGAGAACTCACACAACAGTAGGAACTGGTCTCAATGACCCCCAAAGTCAATCACAAATGCTCTCAGCATGTCTTCCAACACTTGGATTATCCCTACCGACTGACCGTCAGTCTGAGGATGGAAAGCTATGCTGAAGGTGAGTTGAGTGCCCAACTCTTCATGTAACTTACCCCAGAACTTAGAGGTAAACTGTGTGCCCCTGTCTGAAATGATGGACAATAGTACCCCATGCAGTCTCATGATCTCCTTTACATAGATTTTAGCCAACTGCTATGAATTATAGTCCACCCTGACCAGAATGAAATGAGCTGACTTGGTCAGCCTGTCCACAATGACCCAAATAGAGTCATACTTTCCCAAAGTCTTGGGAAGACCCACCACAAAATCCATGGCTATCCTCTCCCACTTCCACTTGGGAATGGAAATCCTCTGAAGTAGTCCTGCAGTCCTTTGGTGCTCATACTTGTGACACTTGGACACGAAGTCAGCTATGTCCCTTTTCATCCCAGGCCACTAATAAAGTTGCCTCAAGTCCCTGTACATCTTGGTTATGCCCGGATGAATCGAATACTGCGAACCATACGCCTCTATCAATACCTTTTGATTTATATCATCAACCCAAGGAACACAAATCTTTCCCCTGAAATTCATCACCCTGCCAGCGTCTAACGCGGCATCCCCAGACTCTCCAGATGTTAACCTACTTTGAAGCTTGCTCAACTGTGCATTCTGAAATTGCTTGGCCTTTATCTTTTCTATGAAGGTGGATTTGACCTCAATACTGGCCAACACCTCACTCTGTCCTGAGATACCCACGTGCATGGACTTAGATCTGAAGCTCCCATGCCAATGGTCGTTTGGACACCCCAAGCCAAACTTTCCATGCTGACTGACTTTTGGCTCAATGCGTCCGCCACCACATTGGCCTTATCCAGATGGTACTGGATGGTCATATCATAGTCCTTCAACAACTCCATCCATCTCCTCTGCCTCAAATTCAAGTCCTTCTGAGTAAATACATGCTGCAGACTACGATAATTGGTGAGCACCTCACACTTGACACCATAAAGATAGTGTCTCCAAATTTTGAGTGCAAACACCACCGCTGCCAACTCTAAGTTATGGGTTAGATAGTTCTTCTCATGAACCTTCAATTGCTTAGAAGCATATGCTATCACATTCCTATCCTGCATCAACACAACACCCAAACCTAAATGTGAAGCATCATAATATATGATAAAATCCTTACCTTCAAGTGGTAATGAAAAGATGGGAGCCGTGGTAAAAAGTGTCTTGAGCTTTTGGAAGCTCTCCTCACACTTGTCGGACCACAAAAAAGGTACCTCTTTTTAGTCAACCTTGTCAAGTGAGTGGCGATAGACGCAAAATCCTTGACAAATCTACGATAGTAACTTGCAAGCCCCATAAAATCCTCACCTCAGTCACAGAGCTCGGCCGAACCCAATTCTTGACTGCCTTAATCTTCTGGGGATCTACTATCACCCCCTTTTCTGACACCACATGCCCTAAGAAGGTGACTCAAGTCAACCAAAATTCACACCTAGACAATTTTGCATACAGTTTTTGGTGCTTCAGAATGTCCAACATAATACGGAGATGTTCAACATGCTCTTCCCTACTTTTGGACTGGATCAAAATGTCATCTATAAACACAATGATGAACGAATCCAAATAAGACATAAATACCTCATTCATCAAGCTCATTAATGCTATCAGTGCATTGGTCAACCCAAACAACATCACTAGGAACTCATAATACCCATACCGAGTCTAAAAAGCAGTCTTAGGAATGTCCTCAGGCCAAATCTTTAACTGATGATACACTGACCTTAAGTCAATTTTTGAAAAAATAGATGCACCTTGTAACTGATCAAAAAGATCATCTATACGTGGTAAAGGGTACTTGTTCCGAATGGTAACCTTGTTCAACTACTTGTAATCTATGCACATCCGCATACTACCATCCTTCTTTTTCACAAACAATACCGGAGCACCCCAAGGTGAAGCACTAGCATGGATAAAACCCTTATCTAAGAGTTCCTGAAGCTGAGTCTTAAGTTTCCTTAACTCTGCCAGATCCATACGATATGGAGGAATAAAAATTAGGCGAGTGCCGGACTCCAAGTCAATACAAAACTCAATGTCCCTATCCGGAGGCATACCAGGCAAATCCACCAGAAATGCCTCCTGAAACTCTGACAAAATCGGAACTGACTCAATAGATGGGGACTCCACACTATCATCCTAAAGATGAGACAAGAAGGCCAAACACCCTCTCCCCACTAGTTTCCTAGCCTGAACAAACGATATGATCTTAGCCTGCTTAGGCCTATACACACCTTCCCACTCTAGTCTATCCTTACCCATAATTTCTAGAGCCACGATCTTAGTGTTATAATTCAATACAACATGATAAAGAGATAATTAGGTCATGCCCAAAATAACATCGAAGTCTACCATATCCAGAATTACCAAGTCTACCCATGTCTGTAACCCCACAAATACCACAGGACAAGTACGATAAATATGAGTCACAATCACAGACTCTCTAACCAGGGTGGAAACATGGATAGGGGAATCAAGGATATCACAACTCAAGTCTAGACCCATAACAAAGTTTACAGAAATATAAGAGTATGTAGAAACTAGGTCAAAAAATACAGAAGCTATCCTATCACAGATAATAATTGTACCTGTGATCACTGCGTCCAATGCCAATGTCTCATACCTCCCTAGAAAAGCATAACAGTGAGCCCGGTCATCAATTCGAGCAACTTCCTTGGCTGGCTGCACCACACCCCTGCCCACGCTGCCATTACCTCTGTCTCCCCGACCTCCCTAAAAGTTACCTCGCCCACCCTTTGGATGACCTCTAGCATAGCCACCTCTACCTGCTTGAACCACAACCTTAGACTGCTGCTGAGCCTGATTACCAGTCTGTCTGTGAGGGCACTCCCTCCTAAAGTGGCCTAGATCACCTCAATGGAAATAACCGCAATCAAGTGTAGGCCTGATGGTAGATGTGTAAGAAGCTCCCTGGTCTCTAGGAGTTGACAAGTGCCGATTAGCTCCTGGATGACCACCTATAGCAACTGGCAGAGCTGACTGAATACAACGGGCAGAGTACACCTGCTGATTGTGGCCCCTGGAGTATGAGCCGACCCCTTCTAACTTCTTAAAATTGTCTGTGACCTCATTGAAGCTCTTTCCCGCTGAAGTTATGTGCATGGACAACACCTGTAATTCAGTATTCAATCCCTTCATGAATAGTCAAATCCTTTCCTCCTCAGAACCCAACAACTGAGTGGCAAAATGAGACAAGGCATGATACTTGTCCTCATAAGTAGAGACTGACATGCCACCTTGTTCCAGAGCCAGGAACTTATCCTTCTTGTGATCCCTTAAGGTATGGGGCACATACTTCTCTAAGAAGAGAGCATGAAATGCCTCCCAAGTCAGTGGAGGCAAGGTCAATGGCCGACATTCCACATGAGACCTCCACCATTGCTTAGTATCGCCCTGCACCTGAAAAGTGATGAACTCAATCCCATGCTGTTGAACAATGCCCAGCTTGTGCAGCCTCTCATAACAGTCCAATATGAACTCATAAGCATCTTCCTTCTCAATAACCTGAAACGTAGGAGGTTTTAACTTAATAAACTTGGTCAAAAACTCATGCTCATTCCCTGTCATAATCAGACCTAACATTGGCCTGAAGAAGTCGTCTATGCCTGATGCTGCGTCTATCCTAGGAGCTGTAGTAACCACTGGTTTGGTGCCCAGAGCCTGATCTGCAATACTTGCAGGGGTGGCTCCTGCACCAACCAGTCCACTCAGAAAACTCCACACCTGCTAAAATGCTTCGGGCGTGATAGAGGGAAGGCATGGACCTCCAGCTGGTGCCGCCTCTGCCTGTTCTGCACCCTTCATAACAATGACCTTAACTTCCTCCTCAACCTGATCTTGGGGTGGGGGAGGGGTCACCTCACGTTCTCCTGCAGCTGTCTGAGCTCTACCCCTGGTGGGTGCTGCTCTACCTCGGCCCCTACCCCTGCCCCTTCCTCTACCTTTGACTGCTGGGCCTGCTGTTGGGACCACTGGTCTCGCTCCATTATTCCTCGTATTAACCATCTGTGGATAGAAGAGTGAAAGAGTTAGTTACCAATTTGTATCACCAAATACCAATTGGAATCAAGTTATAGCACGAAGGAAGAAAAAAGAGAGAGTTTTCCTAAAGTCCTATAGCCTCTTGAAGAAAAGTACAAACGTCTCCAAACCATTCCGCAAGACTCTATTAGACCCATTTTGGTACGACGAGATCAATGAAACTAGGGATCTGATACCATCTTTTTCATGACCCAGACCATCATGAGTGGCACCCACCCAATACCCCCGGGTGAGCAGACCTATACCGAATCAACACTTAGCATAATCTAACAGCTCAAAACCAATTGCATAAAATAAACTAGCATTCAATATCTCAAAATACTATCACAATAATAATCTGTGGAAAATCCCTCTAGAACCCGAAAGTCATCGTACCAAAACATCTACCAAGTATAAAATACGGGGATGCAACCCCAAAATCAAAAGAGAGTCTAAGCCCAAAATAAGTGGGCTACAACTAACAGAAGAAACCAAGGTAGCTTGACCGAAATAGCTCACCCTTGATATCTGGAAATGCTGGGACTACAAGTGAGGTCGCGCGTCAGCTGCTGGAAGATTTTCTATACTCACAAAAAGAAATGCAAGTGCAGAATTAGTACACAACCACCGTGTACTGGTAAGATCATCGTCCAACTCCAAATAAACAAAATATGCACAATAAACTAAAGTGAAGTAAAGTATAGGAAACATGTAAACAAGCCAACAATATAACTAGACTACAAGTCTCTTCCTTAGCTTATCAACCACATGTAACCAAATGACAACCATTAACCATAACATATATGACCTTTCCACATAATCCGGACCCACCCCGGGATCCCCCTAACACCACCTAAATATTGACATGCAACCCCGGCCTACACTAAGACCAACCTCACAATTAATTATAATCACCCGGCCTCTCATGGACCACATGTAGAAATCACATTTCAAGAATATAACCCGGTCTACTCATGGAACCATCGAAAGAATAGAACCAATGCAAATAAAGCAATCCCATACCAGGCATGGTACCCGAGCTAACCATTTGTAATTCTTGTACCAGGCGTGGTACCCGAGCCAACCCAATAGTATCCCGTACCAAGCATGGTACCCAAGCTAACCAATAAGTAACTTGTACCAGGCATGGTACCCGAGCCAACCGAATGTCACACAAAAATCCAACAGTCAACAACAATGAACAACAATACACTTGTAAAATCAACAAGCAATAACAACTAGTTCATTTCACAAGACTGATAACCAGACAATTAGACATTCATAAACCATTTCCTAAGCATGCAACTCATACAATACTAAGCAGTAGTACATGAATACATAATGCATATTGGGAAACAATTACCATCCCCTACCTCAAATTACTCAAAGCTCTATTGAACTGGAGCCTTCTTGTTTTTCAAATCCTTTGCTCATTCTTGTCTAGAAACAAATATACAACAACTATAATCAAATTGGCTGGCCTAAAATACCCGGATTATGCAAAAATCCCAATTCCCAGGCCAAACTATGATCATTCCACTCCTTTTTGGGCTTGCCTACCATAAATTCACCTAAATTCATTATTTTTACTGATATTTTTAGAGAATTATGGCTAAGTGATCATAACCCAACAATAATATCAAGACCTAAGAACTACTACGCCCTAGATCCCCTTTTTCCGTGGATTCTTCCATTCCTAGGTTAACCACAACTTTTCCCCAAGACCAAGACTGGCGATTCTACTCCGTAAGAAATATAGTACTAAGTTAGAGGAGTAGAATTCTTACCTTTAGGACTAAAAATGGTGGAAAATGGAGTAAGTTCACCCAAAATCGCCTATCCATTCTCCCAAAATGTTCTTGATGAAAACTGAACATTTTTGGGAAGTTTTCTGCATTAAATCCCGACTCATCCGCTATGGCTGTCCACGCTCTGCTATAGTGGTACCGCCATTGTGGAACCATCCGCTATAGCGATGCTGACCGATGTTGACTTCTGCTATAGCGGTAATTTCTCTGCTATAGTGGAGGTTGTGATAGCGATGTGTCAACTGCTATGATGGCTGACACAGGACATAACGTTGTAAAGTTCCCAAAAAGTACCTATTTTACAACAAAAATTGAATCTTCGATGTCCCGGAATAACCCTTTCACGTCAACCTCGATACCGAGAGTTTCACTTACCCGAATTCACTTTCAAAAACTTTACCAAACTTCTCTATGTGTTAGCTACAAAGAAAACTAGCTCAATATAATATACGTTACCCAATCCTCACCCGGATTGCCCTAGATCATACCTCACTCCAAAACTAGCCTAGCCCATAATTTTCAACTCCTAAACTCAAAATTTTTTTAACTTTAAACTTGGAATGAAAAGTTTACCCATAATGACGAACTCGGTCATTATAAGGGAATTCCACCGCCTCCTCTACAATCTAGTGGACATTAATTAACTCGACAATATCAATTAGTGAATACCATTTTTGGAAGGGCACTTTATGTTTTCCTGGGGAAGTAATATTTTTCCCTAAGGTTAGCTATTCCTATTACTAAATATTTCCCTAGCATAAGATTTCTTTATCACTACAAGACTTCTGAAAAATTAATACCATCACTTTATGTATGTTCATGTTCAAACCCGTGTAAGAATCACCAATGTTAATTAGTATTTCCATAAGATAACTTAAATACAGTTCATGGGGTTTATAAGGGAATTTTGTAGCAAGTATTTAAGCTCAAATTCTACATAAAGAATTTTCATTAACGTAAGTCTACAACATGACACAAGAGAAAAGTTCCAAAATAAGGTATGTAATGGCTATTCCTTTCTCTTTTGGCATGATTCCTTGATTTTAGGATTTCTGAATTTAGTGTACTTTTAATGAGCTATTTATAGATTTTATTTGGAAAAGTATGTTATTGTTCTTATGTTATAGCTTTATTCCTCGTCATGAACTCGTATTCGGTAGTATTTACTCCTGGTCAATTCAGGAAATAGTAACTACATGTGTAATCTTATTGATGGACTTACTTGGGATTAGCAAATCTCAAAATCTATACAGAGTTAGAGGGCATAATATATATCAAATTAAAGTTCTTTTAGTGTAGTTTTTGTAACATCAAACCATTTGTCCATACGACTTGTGTGTAGAATGTTATGGCAGTTTTACCACAGACTGTCTGGCAAAACTGGGTAGGGCCGAACTTATCATAAAGTTGTGTCTTCACATAGTTCTGATGTAGTAGCGGTGGTAGTCACTTTTAACAACTTATTTAGCTTGGTATTTTGAATCTTTTGTCGAGGTAATCTCCCTCCCACGACCCTCCTTTGTAATTCCACGTCCTTGAATTATTTTTATAGATTTTTGAGCCACGAAGCTGCATTTTGAATATCGTGGCTCCAGGAATCCCTTTTCCTCATTAAGTTGGGTTATCATTATTGTATATTATTGGTGTTAAGGTGATAGAGGGACTGGTGGGTTTGTGCAATTTTTTTTAGAGTCCTGTTCGACGGTTGTTAGATTGAACGGCATGAAGTACACCTTGTTAAATTTTCTCAGGAGCTCGCCACTCTTGTGAGCTGTTGGTAGCTTCTTGTTGTTATTATTAGCTGTTGATCTGGTAGGAATTGTGACATTGATTATTGAGTTAAAGTGGGCTGGTTGTTATGACGATATTAACGCCTTACCTATTGATTGTAGCTCATTTCTGCGGCCTTGTTGAATCTTGTAATTGTCAAGTAACGGCTAGATGATCGAGCTTCATAACAGTACCTTTGAGATTTCAATTGAAAGGTTTGTTAAGGCCACCCTTCTTATTGGTATGTGTCACGACCCAGACCATCATGAGTGGCATCCACCCAACCCCCAGATGAGCGAACCAGTATAGTTCAACCCTTTGCCTAGACTAACAGCCTAAAACCAGCAAACAAAAAGTAATCTAGAAATCAAAATAAGCAAAATCTATATCAATTAAATTATCCTGTGGAAAATCCCTCCTAGGAACTGAAAGTCGCTGTACCAAACATCAATACCAATATCTAGGATATGGGGATCCAACTCCAAAAGAAAATACGAAATAGTTTCAAATCCAAAACAAAAGGACTGCAACTCTAAAGATAATCCCAAGGTAGCTTGATCAAACAACTCACCCTTGAAGTCAGAAATCGTCGACGCTAAAGATGAGGTCGCGTCTCAGCCACTGGAATATTTCCTGTACTCACCAAAAGATAAGAAAGTGCAATATCTGAACACCACCACTGTGTACTGGTAGGATCATCAGCCAGTTTCCAAATAAATAGTGTATAAGCAGTACAATAATATCAAGTAGAAGGTATGGAAAACATGCATAATAGCCACAGACACACCTAAACTCCCAGTCTCTGCTTATCCTATTCCCGCATAAAATCCACCACCTAACTCTAAGCCACAACCATATACCATTAACTATACCTCTCCGTCTAGCTCGGACCCACCCTGGGATCCTATCTAGACTACACACATGTACCTTGAATCAAACCGGCCTAAACCAAGACCAACACAAATGTCAATGAACAACTCAGCCTAAACCAAGACCAACACAACAATTAACCAGAATTTCACCGGCCTCTAAAGGACTACCTAACCAATTAAACAATTCAGTAAGCAGCCCGGTCCACTCACGGAACCAATATCAATCAATGCAACACAATAATATCAATGCAATGATGCAACAAAAGTAAACCCGTACCAGGCGTGGTACCCGTGCCAACAATTATTATACCTGTACCAGGCGTGGTACCCATGCCAACCATTTGTTATACCCGTACCAGGCATGGTACCCGAGCCAACCGAATGTCAATACTACATAGTCAAATGCATGAACACACAACTTGTAAACCAACAAGCAAATACCGTTCAACCACAGACTGTAAAGCAGGAACCTTAGACATTCTACACAACTTCCCTAAGCAATGTAATTCATACAATCACTTAGATACAAGCACATGAATATACCACATTCACAGAAATCATAAGCCATCACATACCTCGAAATGATCCAAGCTCTATTCAACCTGAGCTTTCCCGTGTTCCAGATTCCTTTCTCGTTCTTGGTCTAAAACAACACACAAGTACATACAATCAACACACAAGGCCTGCACATTACCCGGATTATACCAAATCCCCAAATCCCAGGCCACCCATGATCATCCCACCCTTTTTCCGGGCTTTTCCACCATTAATCCTCCTAGTTCTATCATTTTTACTGGTAAAAGCAGAGAATTAACCAACCTATGATCATAAAATATACTTTTATCAGTACCCAAGAACATACATGCTTGGAAACCCCTTTATTCCTTGAATTCTACCATTCCTAGGTTATTCCAACCTTTTCCAAATTCCCTCCTAGCAATTCTACCACATAGGAAATGTATTACAAAGATTGGGGAAAAAGAACCTTACCTTAGGGAAGAATTTAGACGGAAAAAGGAAGAAAAATGCCTGGAATCGCCTAGACCTCCTCTCAAAATGAATTGTAGAAAACTGAACTATTTTGGGGAAGTTTCTGCATTAAAAACCCATCACCCCGCTATAGCGGACGACTTCCACTATAGTGGTCTTAAGTGAATGTTGACCGCCTTGACCACCGCTATAGCGGTATTTTCCACTGCTATAGCGAAGGTCGCTATGATGGAGCCATTGCGCTCGTCACGGAAAGAATATCTGGAAATCTCCAAAATTTATCCATTTTACAACACACTTGTTTCCCTCGATGATCCGAAATAACCCCTTCACGTTAAACGCGATTCCAAGAGTTCTACTTACCGAAACTCAATTCTGAAAAGTCCTCCGAACTCCTTTATGTCTTGGCTACATGGAAAACTAGCTCAAAATAAGACACAAAGACCAATACTTACCCAGATATCCCTAGACTCTACCTTGCTCCATAATCGGCTGAGGCTAGCCTAGCCCAGAATTTCAAGCTCCCAAACTCAGAGTTTTATAACTCTAAAACTTAGCATGATTGGACTAACCGTAACGACGGACCCGGTCATTATAATAGATACCAATTTATCCATCATTTGTCCCCAAATGATCAAACTCGAAATTATAAAAACAAAAAGAGGAAAGTGTAGTACCTGAATCCTCAAACAGTTGAGGCTACTTGTCCCGCATGTCCTTCTCGGTTTCCCAAGTGGCTTCCTCAACCAGATGATATTTCCACTGAACCTTCACCATATCAATCACCTTTGTCCTTAACCTCCAGACATCCCTAGCAAGAATCAAAACTGGTTCCTCCTCATAACGAAGATCCTTATCAAAAAGTACCTCATCCCACTTGATGATGTAATCTCCATCCCCATGGTATCGCTTAAGCATGGATACATGGAAGACCAAATGGATTCCTGGCAAACTCGATGGTAGTGCTAGCTTATATGCCACTGGCCCCACAATATCAAGAACTTCAAATGAACCAATGAACCGAGGGCTAATCTTTCCCTTCTTACCAAACCGCATAACCCCTTTCATTGGTGACACCTTCAACAATACCTGTTCACCAGCCTGAAAGTCCATGTCCCAAACCTTTGTGGTCTACATACTCCTTCTGCCTGCTTTGAGCAGCCAACAACTTAGTTTGAATGTTCCTTACCTTTTCCTGTGCTTCCTTCACTAAGTCTATGACCAGAGGCTTTACATCGCCTTTCTTAAACCACCCAACCGGTGATCTGCAGTTTCTCCCATACAGTGCCTCGAATGGTGCCATGTCAATACTGTTGTGGTAGCTATTGTTGTACGAGAATTTGCACAATGGTAGAAACTGGTCCCAATGACCCCCGAAGTCCATCATACATGCTCTCAGTATGTCCTCCAGTACCTGGATCATCCTTTCCGACTGACCATCAGTCTGAGGATGGAAGGCTGTGCTAAATGTAAGTTGTATACCCCACTCTTCATGTAACTTTCCCCAGAACTTAGAAGTAAACTGCGTACCCCTTTCTGAAATGATGGAGAGTGGTACCCCATGCAGTCTCACAATCTCCTTCACATAGATCTTAGCCAAGTGCTGCGAATTGTAATCTACCCTGACCGAAATGAAATGAGCGTACTTGGTCAGCCTGTCAACAATGACCCAAATTGAGTCATACTTCCCCAATGTCTTGGGAAGACCCACCACGAAGTCCATGGCTATTCTTTCCCACTTCCACTCTAGAATTGGCATCCTCTGAAGTAGTCTTGCAGGTCTTTGATGTTCGTACTTCACCTGCTGGCAGTTCTGACATTTGGACACAAAATCAACTATGTCCCTTTTCATCCCGGGCCACCAGTAATGTTGCCTCAAGTTCCTATACATTTTGGTCACACTCGGATGAATTGAGTACCGCAAACCATGGGCTTCTACCAAAATTCTCTGAATTATATCATCAACCCGAGGAACACAAATCCTCTCCCTGAAATGCAACACTCCACCAGAGTCTAACATAACGTCTCTGGACTCCTCTGATATTACCTTACCTCACAATTTACCCAGTTTCGGAACCTGAAACTATTTTGCCTTTATTTCCTCTATGAAGGTGGCCTTGACCTCAATGCTGACCAACAACCCATCTTGATCAAACACCCAAGTGCATGAACTTGGACTCTAAAGCCCAAATTGCCTTAGCTAGTGGTCATTTGGACACCCCCAAACAAGCCAGTCTACCCATGCTAACAGTTTTTCGGCTTAATGCTTCTGCCACCATATTAGCCTTACCCGGATGGTACTGAATAGTCACATCATAATCCTTCAATAGCTCCATCCACCTCCTATTCCTCAGATTCAAATCCTTTTGAGTGAAAACGTACTGCAGACTGCGATGATCTGTGAATACCTCACACTTGACACCATAAAGGTAGTGTCTCTAAATTTTTAATGCAAAAACCACCGCTGACAACTCTAAATCGTGAGTCGGGTAATTCCTCTCATGCACTTTCAACTGCCTGGATGCATAGGTTATCACATTCCTATCCTGCATCAACACAACACCCAAACCAGAATGTGAAGCATCACAATAAACAATAAAGTCTTTACCTTTAACCGGCAAGGACAAAATAGGGGCTGTGGTCAAAAGTGTCTTGAGCTTTCAAAAGCTCTTCTCGCACTTGTCGGACCACACAAACGGTACCTCCTTCTATGTCAGCCTGGTCAGATGAGTAGAAATAGAAGCAAAATTCTTCACAAACTTCCGGTAGTACCCCATGAGGCCAACAAAACTCCTCACCTCAGTCACAGAGCTAGGCCAAACCCAACTCTTGACTGCCTCAAATTTTTAGGGATCCACCATCACCCTATTTTTGACACTACATGCCCCAAGAATGCCACGAAGGTCAACCAAAACTCACACTTAGTGAATTTTGCATAAAGCTTTTGGTGCCTCAAGATATCCAGCATAATACGAAGATGATTAGCATGCTCCTCCCTACTCTTAGAGTAGATCAAAAATATCATTGATGAACATGATAACAAAGGAATCCAAGTAGGACTTGAACACCCTATTCATCAAACTCATGAATGCTGCCGGCGTATTGGTCAAACCAAATGACATTACTAGAAACTCATAATGCCCATATCGAGTCCGAAAAGCTATTTTTGGAATGTCCTCTGGCCTAATCTTTAACTGATGGTACCCCGACCTCAAGTCAATTTTCGAGAACACTGATGCACCCTAAAGCTGGTCAAACAAATCAACTATACGGGGTGGAGGGTACTTATTCCAGATGGCCACCTTGTTTAACTGCCTATAATTTATGCACATCCGCATACTACCATCCTTCTTCTTTACAAATAAAACCGGAGCACCCCAAAGCGAAGCACTGGGACGTATAAATCCCTTATCTAGGAGTTCCTGCAGCTGAGTCTTAAGTTTCCTTAACTCTGCCGGAGCCATACGATACGGAGGAATGGAAATAGGATGAGTGCCTGGCTCCAATTCAATACAAAAATCTATATCCCTATCCGGAGGCATACCAGGCAAGTCTGCTGGAAACACCTCTAAAAATTCAGAAACCACTGGAACTGACTCAATAGATGGGGACTCCACACTATCATCTCAGAGATGAGCCAAGAAGGGTAGACACCCCCTCCCCACTAGCTTCCTAGCCCGAACAAATGATATTATCTTAACTGTCTTAGGCCTGTACACACCTTCCCACTCTAGTCTATCCTTACCCAGAATATCTAGAGCCACATTCTTGGTGTTACAGTTTAACACAGTATGATATGGAGATAGCCAGGTCATACCCAAGATAATATTAAAATCAACCATATCCAGAATTACCAAGTCTACCCAAGTATATAACCCCACAAACACAACAGAACAGTCACGATATACATGAGTCACAATCACAGACTCTCCAACTAGGGTAGAAACATGGATAGGGGAATCAAGGATATCACAAGTCAAACCCATCCCCAAAGCAAAACTCACAGACACATAAGAATATGTAGAACCTGGGTCAAATAATACCGAAGCCATTTTATCGCAGACAAAAAATGTACCCATGATCACTGTATCTGAGGCTTCCGCCTCGGTCCTTCCTGGAAAAGCATAGAAATGAGCTCGATCATCAATCCGGGCAACTTCCCGGGCCAACTACGCCACACCCCTGCCTGTGACACCGTTCCCTCGGTCTCCCCGGCCTCCTTGAAAATTACCTCGCCAACCCTGTGGATGACCCCTAGGATTACCGCCTCTGCCTGCTGGAACCACTGCTCTAGTCTGCTGCTGACCCTGATTACCTGTCTGCCTATGTGGACACTTCCTCTTAAAGTGTCCCATCTCACCACAATGGAAGCAACCACCGTCAAGATGTTGGCCACCTGTAGTAGCTTGCAGAGCTGACTGAATAGGACGGGCCGGGTAAGCCTACTGATGTTGGCCCCTGGAGTATGAACCACAAAAATTTCCCTCATTCTGGGGCTTCTTAACTATAGCCTTAGCCTGCTCCGCTTGCCTAACTCTCTCTATCTTCTTCACATAATCCACCACATAATTAAAGCCCTTTCCTTAAGAAGTCATATGCACTGACAGTACCTGCAGTTCACTATTTAGACCCTTGATGAACAACCGGATCTGTTCCTCCTCGAAACCCAACATCTGTGTAGAAAAACAAAACAACGCATGGAACTTAGCCTCATAAGCCAAGACCGACATACTACCCTGCTCCAAGTTCAGAAACTCATCTTTCTTCCGGTCTCTCAAAGTACGGGGAACATACTTCTCTAGAAACACCGTGTGGAACTGCTCCCAAGTCAGTGGAGGTAGAACTGAAGATCGACACTCAACATGAGACCTCCACCACTGCTTGGTATCTCCTTGCAGCTGAAAAGTGACAAACTCAAGCCCATGCTAACGTATAATACCCAACTTGTGCAACCTCTCATGGCAATCCAGGATGAACTCATAGGCATCCTCCTTGTCTGTACCCTAAAACGTTAGAGGTTTCATCTTAAGGAACTTAGTCAGCATCTCATGCTCATTCCCTATCATCACTGGGCCTAGCATTGGCCTGAGAAAATCATTTGTGCCCGAAGTTGCGTCCATCCTAGGTGTTGTAGTAACCGCTGGCTGAGTATCTAAGGCCTGATTTGCATAAGTTGCAGGTATGGCTCCAGCACCAACCAACCCACTGAGAATATCCCAAGCCTGCTTAAAATCTTTCGGTATCATAGTAGAAAGGCCTGCACCGCCAACCGGTGCTGCCTCCGCCTGAGCCCCTTCATCCTCTACAACCACTTCTTCCACGTCCATAACCACATGCTCCTGAGGTGAGGGTGGGGTTACCTCGCGTGCAGCAGCAGCTCGAGCTCCACCCCTGGCAGGTGCGGCTCCAGCTCATCCCCTGCCCCTTCCTCTGCCATGAACTGCTGGACCCGTTACTGGGATCGCTGGCCTTGCTCCATTGTTCCTTGTAGTAACCATCTACGGATAAAAGAGTGAATGAGGTTAGATACCTATTTGTATCACTAGATACCAAATAGAATCAAGTTATAGCACGAAGGAAAGAAGAAAGATATAGTTTTTCCTAAAGCCCCATAGCCTCTCGAAGAAAAGTACGGATGTCTCCACACCGTTTCGCAAAACTCTACTAGACCTGTTTGGTACGACGAGATCAACGAACCTAGGCTCTGATACCATCTTTGTCATGACCCAGACCATCGTGAATGGCACCCACCCAACCCCCAGATGAGCGAACCAGTAGAGTTCAACCCTTTGCCTAGACTAACAGCCTAAAACCAGCAAACATAAAGTAATCTAGAAATCAAAATAAGCAAAATCTATATCAATTAAATTATCCTGCGGAAAATCCCTCCTAGGAACTGAAAGTCGCTGTACCAAACATCAATACCAATATCTAGGATATGGGGATGCAACTCCAAAAGAAAATACAAAATAGTTTCAAATCCAAAACAAAAGGACTGCAACTCTAAAGATAATCCCAAGGTAGCTTGATCAAACAACTCACCCTTGAAGTCATAAATCATCGAAGCTAAAGATGAGGTCGCGTCTCAGCCACTAAAAGATTTCCTGTACTCACCAAAGGATAAGAAAGTGCAATGTTCCACCACTGTGTACTAGTAGGATCATCAGCCAGTTTCCAAATAAATAGTGTATAAGCAGTACAATAATATCAAGTAGAAGGTATGGAAAACATGCATAATAGCAACAGACACACCTAAACTCCTAGTCTCTGCTTATCCTATTTCCGTATGAAATCCACCACCTAACTCTAAGCCACAACCATATACCATTAACTATACCTCTCCGTCTAGCCCAAACCTACCCTGGGATCCCCTCTAGACTACACAAATGTACCTTGTATCAAACCGGCCTAAACAAAGACCAACACAAATGTCAATGAACAACCCGGCCTAAACCAAGACAAACACAACAGTTAACCAGAATTTTCCCAGCCTCTCAATGACCACCAAACCAATTAAACAATTCAATAACCATCCCGGTCCACTCACGGAACCAATATCAATCAATGCAACACAATAATATCAATGCAATGATGCAACAAAAGTAAACCCGTACCAGGCGTGGTACCCGTGCCAACAATTATTATACCTGTACCAGGCGTGGTACCCATGCCAACCATTTGTTATACCCGTACCAGGCATGGTACCCGAGCCAACCGAATGTCAATACTACATAGTCAAATGCATGAACACACAACTTGTAAACCAACAAGCAAATACCGTTCAACCACAGACTGTAAAGCAGGAACCTTAGACATTCTACACAACTTCCCTAAGCAATGTAATTCATACAACCACTTAGATACAAGCACATGAATATACAACATTCACAGAAATCGTAAGCCATCACCTACCTCGAAATGATCCAAGCTCTATTCAACCCGAGCTTTCCCGTGTTCCAGATTCCTTTCTCATTCTTGGTCTAAAACAACACACAAGTACATACAATTAACACACAAGGCCTGCACATTACTCGGATTATACCAAATGCCCAAACCCCAGGCCACCCATGATTATCCCACTCTTTTATCGGGCTTTTCCACCGTTAATCCTCCTAGTTCTATCATTTTTATGGGTAAAAATAGAGAATTAACCAACCTATGATCATAAAATATACTTTTATCAGTACCCAAGAACATACATGCTTGGAATCTCCTTTCTTCCCTGAATTCTACCATTCCTAGGTTATTCGAACCTTTCCCTGAATTCCCTCCTAGCAATTCTACTGCATAGGAATTATATTACAAAGATTGGAGAACAAGAACCTTACCTTAGGGAAGAATTTCGATGGCAAAAGGAAAAAAATGCCTGGAATCGCCTAGCCCTTTTCCTAAAATGAATTATAGAAAACTGAACTATTTTAGGGAAGTTTCTGCATTAAAAACCCGTCACCCCGCTATAGCGGTCCCCGATCCACTATAGTTATCCCTCTATAGCGGACGACTTCCGCTATAGCGGTCTTAAGTGGATGTTGACTGCCTTGACCATCGCTATAGCGGTATTTTCCACCGCTATAGTAGAGATTGCTATGATGGATCCATTGCGCTCGTCACAGATTAAATATCCAGAAATCTCCAAAATTTATCCATTTTCCAACACATTTGTTTTTCCCGATGATTCAAAACAACCCCTTCACGTCAAACGCAATTCTGAGAGTTCTACTTACCCAAATTTGATTCTGAAAAGTCCTCCGGACTCTTTTATGTCTTGGCTACGTGGAAAACTAGCTCAAAACAAGACAAAAAGAACAATCCTTACCCGGATTTCCCTAGAATCTACCTCACTCCAAAACTGGCTGAGGCTAGCCTAGCCCAGAATTTCAAACTCCCAAACCTGGAGTTTTCTAACTCTAAAACTTGGCACGATTAGACTACCCGTAATGAAAGACCCGGTCATTATAGTAAGTTCCTTTATAGTCCATAATGTGATAAGGCTAGCTTACTATCGATGAAGGACTTGTAGATGTAGCTCTCCATGCTGGCCATTTTCGTAGATTAATACATACTTGGTAGGTCTCTTTTCCTTTATTAGTGACCAAACTCTAGACATGGCTTAGACTTGTTTATAGGTTGCACATCGTGTATTCCTGCTTGTTCTTTTTTGGGCTATGTTACTTGTCAGTTTGCCTCCTACAAAATGGTATTAGATATTATAGATCATAGGATCTATGGCAAGTATATTATAGACGAGTTATTTATAGCCGTAGTGGTCAATTGTGTTGGCTTCTAGAGAAGGTATAATTATTTCTTATCAGGACTGTTACTCTATAGATAGCGACATCGTACTAGACATAACTTAGATTACTTATATAGTCGCTTATAACTTATCTTGTGGCTTTACTATTTTCCCGCGGGGCTATGTGTGGTTGCCTTTGGGTCTATGTACATTGACGTGGATACTCTATTCATGAAAAGCTATGGTTTAGTATGTGTGACCCTTGGGATAAGGAATTTGTGTAAGTTAAAACTCTTAGCGTATAGTTTCTTGGGTCTAGTTGAGAATGACGTTTGAGGCGTAGACGAGGCTCAAAACTTAAGAAATTTGATTGATTATAATTATTGTATACTTTGAGTATAGAATACCATCGTAGATCTATTTGTAGAAATTCTGGATTGGTGTTATCCCACTAGAAGTCAACAGGAAAAGTGTGTTAAGACTACTCACTCCTTTCACAAGTTTTCTTAAAGATTAAAGAACAATAAAGCTAGTTGTTGTGGATGAATCACTCTTAGCGTTATTTGATTTTGTTAGATGCTTGACTTGATATAGTCATCCCTCATGGGGATTCGTATTCTATTGATAGTGACCTCAAGCTTAGATATGACTTAGAGATTATTCGTATAGATCGCTTATAACTATATTTCCTGTCTTTGAACCATTCGATGGTTTGTTATTGTCCTTGGGCTATTATAGTTAGATGTAGAGATATGATTAGTACCTGGCTATATGCATGTTGTCTAAGGGGATATTAAGATGAGTTGAAACCTATGGTCTATTCCAAAAGCCTACGGGGCTATAGTAAAACCTACGGGCTATTTTGATTGCCTAAGGGGATATAATGAAGCTTGTTCACTCATGGGCTATTATGTTTGCCTAAAGGGGCTATATTGAGTCTTACGTGCCAAAGAGTTGCCTTTGGGGCTAATATGAAGCAATTGGGCTATTATGGTTACTTACGTGGTTATATTGAGGCCTGTTCACTTACGAGCTACTTGATTGCCTAAGAGGGCTACATGTTGATGCCTACAAGGCCATGTTTATGCCTAAGAGGGCTATGAGATGCCTATATGTCTATGTTGATGCGTAAGAGGGCTATAAGATTCCTAAAAGGCTATTATGATATACAAAGTGTTTAATGGGCTACTGAGACATAACGATTGCCTTTGGTGCTATGTGTGGAATGCCTGAGGGGATATTGAGATGTAATAACTACCTACAGGTCTAGGGGACTACCAATAGGCGTATATAGAATAAATTGGCACCTTTTGAGCTTATGAGGGCCCGAGTAGGTAGTATTGTTTGCTGTTTGTACCTGTCATGCTTATGGGGGCCGATTAGGTTATTGTTTGATTATTACTGAATGATTTGTGTCAGGAGTAGTTAGACTATATTATGATGACTACTGATCTTTTTTTCAGAGTACTTTATTATTTGATGATATTATTTCGCTCGATTTGAGAAGTAAGTACGTTCTGACTAACCTATGACTCCCTACTTGAGTATTTACCATACTTATGATATCAATCTCAACTATTTATTGATTCAGGAACAGGTAAGTATACCCGAGTTATCTTTTGACTCTTTATCTGATTACTTACAATATTTATAATATTAGTTTCAGTTATTCATTTACTTTACATACTTGGTACATTTTTTTGTACTAATTCCCCGAGCCTGGGGGCGCTACATTCATGCCTGCAGGTCCCAAGCAAAAATCAGACAGACTTGCTGAGTAGCACAATTGAGTTTTCAGTAGATTGGTGGACTCTTTTTTTCCGAGGCCGCTAGAGTATCAAAGGTTTTCTTGTTTTACTCTTTATAGTTTTTGGGTAGATCGTGGCCTTGTCCTGCCAAGTATTGTATTCATCGAGGCTTGAAAACTAGTATGTCGGGTCATATAGTTCCATTGCTGGCTAGTAGGCCTTGTTGTTATTGTTGATAGTTCAACAATTTGTTAGCCTAGCTTATATCGTATATATCTATTTTAAGTTTATGTATAGAGATAATGGGTCCTTGATGTCTCGTATAGTGTTTATGCTTTTCTAAATATCATGGTGGCCTCGATGAACCAAAAAGAACTTACATGCTTCCTGTTTATTGCTTTATATGAAATATTGGGAATAATTGTTTTCCTTGTAGAACTGTTGACAAGGGCTTTGCCAGCCGATGACTTATTTTTAAGACGAGATATACTTATTTATTTTTTTGATTGCATGGACTGCTATGCGCTATTAACAAATAGTTCAGCAGGGTTGGCTTGGGCCTAAGTTTTGGCATTAGGTTCCAGTTGCATCTCTCGAGTTTAGGGCGTGACATGTACCCACTAGAACCATTTCCCATCAGTGGAATATAAATTCATATTGACTCGTGGTACCTGATCCATAACAAGAAATAGTATCAACGAACCTATGATTTTTAGTCCTATCTCTCAGAATGCAACACAATACACTTGCACCATTTCAAGTTAATAACTCAATTCATGTATACCTAGCTTATTCATTCAAGCAAACATGAAAAACACTCATCATTCAAACATTTCTGAAAACCAATCACAATTCAAATAACTCAACCACAAACATGTAATAGAATAAGTCTCAACTCCAATTTAACATATTATACCTACAAAGACCTCATCCTAATAGTGGTTAATTATTCATAATTAGCTTATCCTCAGTCACTACCCATTCACTCGTTCCAATCACCCAGACCTAGTAGACTAATATAGCTTTTCCTTTATTATAGATCAACATCTATTATTTACAAGGTCTTCTCCTAAAGATAACTTACACTTAACACCAATTTGTACCACAACACGGGGATTACAACAATCAGTTCGATCAACAATCCATCCTGTCAAGTAAAGCCAACAACATAATAAAAGTCCTGTCACCAATTCACATCAAATACTAAGCATCTCACAACAATCAAGAGTTCGTATTAGGAATAGACTATTTAAAATTCTAACTAAACTCTCACACCTAGTTTTGTCTCTCACTATCACAATACATGCAGCATCTAAGCCTCAATAATCACACATCCTTAATCCATTCACATTCATATAGGGTTTTATACTGTATAAGAATATTTACCCATAAAATTCTAGTTCATCAATTAAATTTAATAGTTTCATCCAGACTCTGTGCCCGAATACCTAATCATGCTATCTTTGTCAACCCGTAAACATTATTCATGTTTACTAAATCAAAGTCTTTACTACAGATTAAATCATAACCTACCTCGATACTGAGTTACTGCTACAATGTATGCAACTTATTTCTTGTTCTCATTCCAGGGAGTCAGAAGGAGACTCATGCAAAGGAGTGGAGAAAATCGAGCCACCTTGAGAGTTTTTCTCTCTTTTCTTGCTTCTCTAGGGTTAGAACAGCTCTGGAAAGGTTTTAGAAGAAAACCTCCTTTTTGAAAAAGAAAATAAAGGCTAAAACCTTAAAATCAGAATTTTACCTCGCGACCTTCATCGTGATGAGACCCTTCTCGCTATGGCGAGTCGCCATGATGAGGCTCTAATTTGCTATGAAAAACTCTTCTGATAGCTCATATTTTAATTAGTTTTTAAATTTGTGCTTCATTTAAACACCACTAAAATCAATCCCGCATAATGTCCTAATACAAAATTTTAAATTCATTTATTTTTACCATAAATTTTTTATTACAACGAGATGAGTCATTATAAGAAAAGATTGATTTCTTTTAAGTTTCTTTTAAAAAAAGCGCAATGTAAAATATGAGCATTTATCTGTATCCTGATAATTCATAAGAAAGTAAATATAAGAATTTATCTAAGGAAGTCCAATAGTTTCTTTGAAAAAAAGAGTAATGCAAAAAAAGTTTATTTTAATTAGTAATTTTTAATTTTGCTTATGATAATTTTTATTTATGTTGGAATTTTAGTGTGCTAGGAGCAGCTATAATAATATGCGGATTGTATATGGTGTTGTGAGGAAGAACTAAGAAATTAGAATGACTTTCAAATGACACCTTCGATGAACTATGAAGAATTCGATCAAGAAGATCATATTGTTTCTAGCAATGTTACTGGAATTGCTTCAAATTTTCATCATATGAATGAATTGGAACAACAACTATCCAGCCAACAGGTTCTAAAGGAGAAGGAATCTATTAATCTTAATTCAAGAATTTAAAAGTTATCTTCTCTAAATATAATTATGATGGAAATTTCATCGGTGTCAAGAATATAACAATTACAAGTTAATTAAAATCTTGGCACTATAGATCCTACTTTCTGCTTTTATGTAGTATGCTTTCATTAGTTATTTTTGGATTATTGTATCTTTGTTTAAAGGATATACAATGATTGTGCAACTCTTATGTTCCTTTTAATAAATTTATACTAAAAATTAAGGGTTTTAATCAATTACAAAGTATGATTGCGGCTAGGGGGGGGGGGGAGCGTTTATGTTTAAGACAAAATTGACTTATTTGGAGAGAAGAATAATTTTTGTTAAGTTTTTTTTTTTGAAAAAAAGAGCAATGTAAAATATAAAAATTTATCTACATACTGATAATTCAGAAGGATGTAAAATATGAAAATTTATCTTAGAAAGTTTTTTTGATAAAAAGAGCAATGTAAACTAAGTTTCTGTTGTACTATTTCTAGTAATTTTTAATTTTATTTATGAATATAACTTTGTTTATGTTAGAATGTTAGTGTGGTAGGAGAAACGATAATAATATATAGATTGCACATAATGTTTTGGAGGAAGAATCAAGAAATTAAAAGGACTTTAAAATTGAATCCTTTGATGAACTATGAAGAATCCGATGAAGAAAATCATATTATTTCTAGCAATGTCATTGGTATTGCTCCAAGTTTTCATCCTATGAATGAAATAGAACAACAACTATCCAGTCAGCAAGTTCTAAAGGAGAAGGAATCTATTAATCTTGATTCAAGGGTTTAGAAGTTATCTTCTCTCAATATAATTATAATGGAAATTTCATCAGTGACATAAATATAACAATTGCAAGTTAATTAAGGTCTTGGTTCTATAAATCCCACTTTCTGCTTTTACGTAGTTTGCTGTTATCATTAATTTTTGAGTTATTATATTTTTGCTTAGAGGATATACGATGATCGTGCAGCTCTTATATTTCTTTCAATAAATTTATAGTAAAAATTAAGAGTTTTAATCAATTAACTAAGAGGAGACTTATGTTTAAAAAACTAAGAGGAGACTTATGTTTAAAAAACTAAGAGGAGACTTATGTTTAAGATAAAATTAACTTATTTAGAAAGAAAAAATTGATTGCTTCTAAGTTTCTTTGAAAAAAATAGTAAGATTAAACATGAGAATTTATTTGTAACCTGATAATTCAGCAGGATGTAAAATATGAGAATTTATCTTAGGAAGTTTCTTTGAAAAACAGAGCAATGTAAACTAAATTTTTATTGTACTATTTCTCGTAATTTTTAATTTTGTTTATTAATGTAACTTTATTTATGTTGGAATATTAGTATGGTAGGAGCAACGATAATAATATGTGGATTGAAAATGATATTGTGGAGGAAGAACCAAGAAATTAGAAGGAATTTCAAATTGACAACTTCCACCAACTATGAAGAATCCGACCAAAAAGATCATATTTTTCCTAGCAATATCATTAGAATTGCTCCAAATTTTCATCCTATGAATGAAATGGATCAATAACTATTCAGCGAACAAGTTCTAAAGGAGAAGAAACCTATTAATCTTGATTCAAGAGTTTAGAAGTTATCTTCTCTCAATATAATTATGTTAAATTTTTTATCAGTGTCAAGAATATCACAATTGTAAGTTAATTAAGGTCTTGGCACTACAGATCCTCCTTTATGATTTTATGTAGTTTGCTTTCATAATTTATTTTTAGGTTATTATATTTTTGTTGAGAGGATATACGGTAATCGTGCAACTCATATGCTCCTTTTAATAAACTTATAGTGAAAATTAAGGGTTTTAATCAATTGAAAAGTATGATTGCGACTTAGGGGAGGCTTATGTTTAAGACAAAATTGACTTATTTGAAGAGAAAATATTGGTTGCAGGGGATGAGCTCTTGTTCATGTATTTGGTATCCTTGTGTGATTCGGTTACTTGACATATATTTGGGATCCTTGTGTAATCTGATTACTTGGTATATATTGGGGATCCTTGAGTGGTCTGGTCTAGGGAGATAGAAGAATGACATATTTTCTGTTATTGATACTTACTCGTGGATTTGATAGGAGGTGTAAGTTATTGTTATAGAGTCATGATTATTGACTTGGTTAATGATTGATAATCAAGATCTTGACTTGGTTTATTATCAATATTGATTTTATTTAACGAAATTATCTATTATTGGTTAAAGAGGCTAAAGTATTTATGATTAGGTAAATGTAATCGTTAAGCGTTCAGGATTATACTTATTTACAAGGTTATGGTTATGTGTTATTATTTACTATTGAGGTTAATCGAGGTGTAGGTTGAACATATTGACTACATGTAATAAATTGGATAGAACTAAGTTAGCAAGGGTAAGGATGAAAATACTCATTGGTAATATGAGGGATAAAGATAGCACAAGTGGCTGAAAGTGATGTAGATTAAATTATTATATAAGTTGTCATGCTTTTATTCTGTGATTTCTATATTGTGTTTATGTGATCTAACGCTGGTCGACCGATGATACCTATCAGTATATATTATTTGTACTGATATTACTCTTGCTATACGCTTTTTGGGTATAGTCTGATTGCAAGATTTAGTAGATACTTTAGGAATGAAGCGATAAAGATCTCTAGCAGCTTCTATTATTTGTTCCTACAGTAGAAGCTGTGTCTTGATTTTTATACTTTCTCTTCGTATCTCTTGTACTTGTTTAGACTAGTTCCTTGGAAAGAGTTTCTGTTGTATTTTTAAAAGGTTTTATTATATTCAAAGGTTTTGTAACTTGTTGTAATATCTAAAGGAAATTTTTATGGTTTCTATTTGACTTCTGCATATCTATTTTAATGGATGGTAAGGATTCACTTATCTAGGTGGATTAGAGTAGGTGCCCGTACGATCTGAGTAGTTCGGTCGTGACAGTTTGATATCAAAGCCCAGGTTACTAGTCTCCCAATACAAGAACAAATATCGAATAGAGTTTTGTAGATTGGTGTGTTGATGTCCATATCTAATTTTCAGGGAGCTATGAGGCATTCTAGAAATTGTTCCACTTCTTTCCTCCTTTCGTATGGTCTGTTGCTTGCTTGTATGAGTTGAGTCCAATTGGTATCTCAAGATTCCAATTGGTATCTCAATAAGGTAAATGGATGTCGTTTGACTCCAGTTGAAATAACACAAGCAAGGAAAGTTGAAACCAGAAAGGTTCCAATTGATATATGATCATAGAGGCTATGTAAATGTGTGGATAACTACAAATATGTGAAATGTGATTGTTTGAATTACTATAGAATTCATGGTTAGTGAAAAGTCATAACCTAATTATGTGTTGGTGGTTAAAGAAATTATTTGCTATGTGGTTTAACTGGAAACTATATGCTAATTACTGAGCATGGACTTATCATTGGTAAAATGGTAAGGGGTAAAACTGACTTACGACTGTGAAAAACTTTAGTTTCAGGACAGTCGGGATTTGGTTGAGGACCATGGGAAAAATGGATATTGTTGAATAATAGCAGAATTTATTGTTATGAAAAGTTTTCTTGGTGTGATTCATAAATAGTTTTAAATAATGTGATGCTAAGTTCTTATTTATGCATTGTTGGGTTCAGTCTTGGGATTATGATAAGGGCCATAGTTCAGTTTCATGTGTCAGTGTTGAAAACAGAAAAGGGGAATGAGAGAATTTTGCAGAAATTAGTAAATTTCTGAGTTGCTACGTTTGGGGGTCGTCATAGAAGTTTGCGAATCCCTGTCCTGTTTTCCTCTATTTTATTTTTCATTCCTGGGTTGTTTTAATCGTCAGGTGAGTTGCGAGCTATTGCATGAATTATAAAAATCACCTATAGAAAGGTAAAGCATGCATTCAATATACGAATTATAAAAAAACTAACATCCATGTGCAATAAAAAGAAAGGGTAAAATGTTGTCTGCTTGAGATAACTTATATATTTAAACAAACTTTATTTGACTTGGTGACTTTTATTATTGTCATTGGTCAGGGTGTTGCCTTGGAGGATTTCTGTATTGATCATACCTTTTGATTTGTTGATATTGATGGAAATAAAGTAAAGTAAAGGTGTTGTGGACTTGTTATTAGAGGTCCTTATGCATAGTCGTATACCTCTCATAATTGCATGATGATACTTGATTAGTATTTCCCCTTGAGTGGTTTAGGTATGTTGGGGTTGGTAACTTGACTAGCTGTAAGCTGGTTATGAGGCTAAATAAGTATACCTTTCCCCGGGTAACAACTAAAAAACTGGTTGTTCATAAATGATTAATGAAACTCATAGTGGTGTGTTTGTTGATGGTTGTACTCTAGATGGTCTATTCTAATGTGTTGATCATTGAGGTATGAAAAAAGTCATAGAGTAGGTGTCCCGAGGGAAAAACACAATGTAGTGTTTGTGATTGTGTTTGTTATAGCTTTGTTTAGGGTGTAATTGCTCGGGAAGAGTTTTTCTAGGATTAGAGTTGATAAAATCTCAAGTTAAGGTAGGTTCCAATGAAAATCTGGCGTTGTATGGTTTAGAGATAATTTGTGTCTCGAGGGGTAGTGTTTGATGAAATTAAGGTGAAATCATGATATGTGAGGGACATAGTATCTCATAGAAACTTTTAGAATGGAGTTCGGGTTAGTAAAACTCTGGATATAGCATTTGACATAAAGGGGTTAGTTTAGAATGTTAAAATTTGAGATTATATTGTAAAATTAGCTAAAACTGAGACTTTTCAGAGTTACTGCCTCGCCTATGATGCTATAGCGGGAGGCAGACTGCTATCATGGTACCGCTATATCAGGAATTTCTCTGCTATAGCAAGGCAGCTATAGAGGGAACTGAGTCTCTATAGTAGGCCTGATGTAATAACATTTTAGTTTTCTCTGAGTTTAGATGTTATTTCATCATGAAATCTAAAGGTTTTGTTCTCAGACCATTGTGAGAGAAATAACTAATTTGTGTGTGATGGTTTGGCTCCGCATCTTCTTATCTGGATGATCCTCGATAGAGAGGCCGAATATAAATGTGATTTACTTGATGTACATATTGGTTTCTTGAGTTGAACCGGGATTAACTGCTTACTTGATGTTCATGTTGGTTCTTGAGTTGAATAGGGCTTAATTGTTTACTTGATGTACATGTTGATTTCTTGAGTTGAACTGGGCTTAACTGTTTACTTGATGTACATGTTGGTTCCTTGAGTTGAGCCGAACTTAACTATTTACTTGATGTACGTGTTGTTTATTTGAGTTGAATCGGGCTTAACTGTTTACCTGGTTAGGTGCTCAATCTCTACAGGAGTTTCTCACGTGAAAGAGGGGGAAATTAGCGAGAAACCCATTTCTCACCCCGGTAAACTATTGGCTTCTGCTATAGCGGCCCTCTCCCGCTATAGCGATACCCAAGCCCTCATAGCATGGAAAGTTATTTTTGTCTGTTATATTTGAAATCTTTTGATTCCGGTATATTGACGAGGCCCTAGATTACTTGGGCGCTCAGGGAAAGGGTTGCTCAACTTAGTTTCGTACGACTTGAAAGAAGGAAGATTCCTTGATGGGGTGGAGTAGCAATAAGTTTTGGCTTGAGTTTTAGTACCCTGAGGGAACTAATTTTTTGGTGGTTCACATAAGTATGTAAACGCATTATCGTGGTAGGGGCGTTAAGATTCAAAGTTTGACTCATACTGTTCTTTTTTTAATGGTGATTGTTTGGGGATGAATTATGGTAAATTCATATTTATTATAACATAATGACCTGTTCCATCATTACTGAAAATATCTACGGTAAAGGTATATAAATCTAGTTCATCATAGGAATAGGATCAATTCCTTGGTATTTGAGTGCATTACTTATGAAGTAAGGTTATACAATGCCCCTAGAACAAAGTTAAGTTGAAAGTGTCCTTACCAATTTAATTTTAGGCTAAGTTTTGTCACGCCCCGAAGCTACCCCTAGGCATAACAGGGACCCGGGACCTCAAGTGCCCCAAGTTAACCCTTGGTCTTAGCATAACTTAGACAATAAAGAATCATAGCAGAAGCATAAATAATACTATAGGCAACCAACTCTATAATAGATAAATGTCTAGAAGAAACACAATCTAAAACGAGAACTCGAATATCTGTCTATGTATGAAAAGCCTCTACATACGACATAAGGAGTTGCTGAGACAAGACCCCAGCTAACTCAGAAATCTGAAACAAAGACATGAAAGCAGCAAGTCTAGTACTAGACGTCGAATGATGAGGACTCACCAACACAAGTTGGATAACTGGCGATGTTTAGACACAAGTCTTAGGATAGGAGCCTGAATCTGCATCATAAATAGGATGCAACATAAGAAGTATGCATCAGTACTATAGGATATACTGAGTATGCGAAATATGAAGAATCTGAAGTAAACATGCTATACGTGCTTTAAAACTGAAATCATACTGTGATGATAAAAATTGAAATGCAAAGGACTCAATGCAATATCATAGGCAAAATATAATTGAAAACCATAAGTAATAGTAGAAGTTCTGAAATCTTTAAACAAAGAGTCAATGCATTTAAAAACCTGAAACTATTTCTGTGGGAGGTTCTCTAACCGACATAGACCATGCGAGCTACATGGAATCCGATGTATCCCTCCTATTGAGAGGACCCAATATACCTTGACAGGGTATAAAGGCATAACTATGGCGTGATCACTAATTCTAATGCCTAACTGAGGGGTTAATCAACCTACGAGGTCATGTAGTTCTGGGACTAAGGGTACGCTCACCCTGTCCAACTTGGTGCTAAATACTACTCCCAAAATATACATATAGATCATAATATACTTGTCACATATCTGATGCCAAAACTGTTATAAAAGTATAAGGACATATCTGATGTCATGCCAATCTTAAATCATAAGTCTTAAAGATTAGCATAGCCATAATTCAAAACATACTTTTATTTCTAAATTCATAACTTGAAGAATTAGGCATGCAATTTCATAATACTTAAGGTCATGTTATCTAAACATGTCAATTTTACTTGAAAATATGCAATTGAGTGAAAACATGCTAGAATTCATCTATAATGCACGGGATTTTGAAAACACTTAAGGAATCTCAAATAAATCATAGATAACTGCGGGTCTATGTGTGGTTGCCTTTGGGGCTATGTGCATTGACGTGTATACTCCATTCATGAAAAGCTATGGTTTAGTATGTGTGACCCTTGGGATAAGGAATGTGTGCAAGTTAAAACTCTTAGCGTACAGTTTCTTGGGTCTAGTTGAGAATGACGTTTGAGGTGTAGACGAGGCTCAGAACTTAAGAAAAGTGATTGATTATAATTATTGTATACTTTGAGTCTAGAATACCATCGTAGAGCTATATGTAGAAATTCTGGATTGGTGTTATCCTACTAGAAGTCAATGGGAAAAGTGTGTTAAGACTACTCACTCCTTTCACAAGTTTTCTTAAAGATTAAAGAACAATAAAGCTAGTTGTTGCGGATGAATCACTCAGCCTTATTTGATTTTGTTGGCTGCTTGACTTGATATAGTCATCCCTCGTGGGGATTCGTATTAAATTGATAATGACCTCGAGCTTAGATATAACTTAGTGATTATTCGTATAGGTCTCTTATAACTATATTTCTTTTCTTTGAACCATTTGATGGTTTGTTATTGCCCTTGGGGCTATTATAGTTAGATGTAGAGATATGATTAGTACCTTAGGGGCTATATTGATGTGGAGTAGAAATACGCCACTTTCGACGCTTAATACTTAGGATTTTCTCTAGTTATATAGCATTTTGTTTGTGGATTTGATGCTTTTGGTTAAGTGTGCAGGCAAATTGGATCCTTGAGCAAAATGTTGGAAACTAAGTAGAAACTGGAACATTACAGGGAAGATGTGGAAGTTGAGGGGCCATGCTTTGAAACCACGGGCCTGTCCTGTAGACACGTAATCCAAACTTCAGATATTGTGCAAGGCAAGAATGATTGCACGACTGTGTTGACGGTCCGTCCTTTCAAAAGACATGCCCGTCCTGTTAACACGTCATCTAAAGTCCAGAAGAGGTGCTAAGTGTGGAGGAAAAGATGACTCAAAAGACAGTTCGTACTTTGCAAGTATGGGCCCGTCCTGAGGACACGTAAACAGAGGTTCTGCAGAGGTGAAAAGTGGTAACAGGAATGATGGATTGAAGAACATACCGTACTTCCAAAAGATGGTCTATCTTTGTGACTCGTCATCACTGAAGCAGAGAAGGTACCAAAGGAGGCTAAGAAACTACGAGTCCAAGGACGAGCCGTCATTCAGACGGATGACTCGTGGTTTGAACCGTCATTCCCCAAGCCAGAAGTAATTGACCAGCAGGACCACGGTTGACCCCAGAAGACCACGGACCATCCTCAGACCCATAGTCCCTGCCGAGCCCAGTTTCCTAGTTTATTTAGGACAGGATTTCTTTTTGTCTATAAATACTTTCCCTTAGGTTTTATTTTCAGAGAGCACAAATTATTTCAAATTACTTTTTGGATATTTTGTTACATTGATTTTGATATTGATTTCGGACACAAGTTCTTGGTTTTGAAGTGTTCTTGAGATTGTTCTTCAAGATTCCAATTTTCTTTACTTTTAGTTGTAAGTATCTCTTGATGATTGCTTAAACGAACATTAATTGCATACTTATGAACATGAGTAGCTAAATCCACAACTAGGGTTGTAGGAACCATGAAGGATTAACAAAGTAGGCAAAGTACTTAGGTAATCTAGGGAGGTGTTTACGCATGTATTGTTATTCCCTTCATTTTGATTGCTTTTTAACGGTGCACAACATTAGAACTCGCCTTATCCTTACTTGCCGGAACAATGAGGTAATGGATGGGAAAAAGGTTGTTAACAACGAGATTTGAGGCTATCAACCCTCATCTAATAGCTTGACCTTGTCAGGGAATAGCTAATTTGGGATCAAGGGTAAGGGTTAGTAAAGCGACACCCGCGGCCGGACCAAGGCGTGTGGTGAAATTCACCTAGTTTCCGGACCAAGGAATTAGGCGAACCTAACTTACTGATTCTGCATGCTAAGCACCAAACTAATTCACCAAGTACAAAAGCCTTACTAAGTTATGATCTCATAGTGAACACTACCCTAGGCGCTTCTCTTATTGATAACTGTTGAAAATAATCTCTGTTACTTGCTTACTTTTGATTTACAATAATTACTTGCTACTTTAACCCCCCCTCCCGGCGGGAAATAAACGACTAAAAGACTGAGTAAACACTGATTGACCCTAGTCCTACCATATTCCCTGTGGGATCGACCTCAACCTTTAGTTGGGTTCTATATTTGAACAATGACCGCTTTATACTTCTTTTGGAGGTGTAATTTGGGCGCATCAAATTTTGGCGCCGTTGCCGGGGAATACGGTTTAGGATTAAGAGATATTGTGTTTATTTCACTGTTAGTCCTTATTTCCTGATTTTACTTTTTCTGTTGTTTTTGTTTTGATCACAGGTTGCACACTTGTGCATGCCAAGCACAAGGAGTCAAGGTAATCCCTTGATCCCTTACGATCCAGAGCTCTCCAAAACACTAAAAAATATGGCTAAGGATGGAGAGCATGAAACTCAAGAGCAGATTACAACTCGGTTACTAGCTGAAGCCGAGCAGAAGAAAAAAGAAGAAGCAGCACGCTTAAAGGAAGGCAAAAATGCCCTTGCTGCCGAAGATTCTAAAATCGCAAAAGATCGTGCAGCTCAAAATGCTGCAGCCGAGCGAGCAAGGCAAGGAAGAGAACAGGGTGCTCGGGATGAGGCAGTACCTCGATATGTGCCATATAATAGGGGTCGACAGATGCAACAGTAAAGGCATGCCCCTATGTATTATGATGTAGATAATTATGATGAGGAGGAATATGGCACCATTAGACCCATAGTGCTCCCACCACGTGCCGATGGGATGAAGTTTGATATCACTAGCGCCATGATCCAGATGCTGAACCTGAAAGGACTTTATTCAGGGAAGCCCACGGAAGATGCAACCCTACATGTGAATAACTTTGTGAGCATTAGCAAATCGTACAACATGCTAGGAGTGGGGAAAGAGGATATCATGCTAAGGCTATTCCCATTCCCATTGACTGATAAGGCAACTGCATGCCTTTCAGAACTGCCTGAAAATTCCATATACACTTGGTATGAGCTGAAGAGTCAGTTCCTGGAGCGGTTCTTTCCACCATCGAGGATGTTGCAACTGAAATAGGAGATATACAACTTTAGGCAACTACCTGCAGAAGCACTATATGAGGCATAGCTAAGGTTTAAGAAGAAGTTGAAGCAAATTCTGAGACACAAAATTCCTTCCAGGCATCTGATGGAGATATTCTATAAGTCCCTGAATGCAAATACTAAAGTTGTAGATGATACTGTGACTGGAGGTGCATTCATGGAAAAAACATATCCAGAGGCTGCAGAGATGCTGGATAGGGTTGTAAAGACAAATTGAGCATGGCATATGAGAGAGGCAGAAATGCTAGTAGGTAATTATGCAGTCAGCAAGTCTGTAGATCCGAATGAAATAGAAGACATTAAGCAGACACAGGCTGAGATGAACACGACACTGGGGTTGCTGGCAAAAAAATTCCTAGCTGAAGGAGTAGAGAAAGTTAAAGCAGTAGGTTCTCAAGTTAAAGCACCAAGGTCAAACGGTTACTCATCCGAAGAAGAAGTAAGTTATCTGAATGATCAAGGGATGGGTTTCTGGGCCTCTAGTCAAGGAAATCAAGGTCAGAATAGAGATAGAGATGACTACTACAATCGGGCCAATTACAGAGATAGAGATAGAGATGGTGACTGGAAGAAGGAGGATAGGTACAAGAATAAGAGAAGTGGTCTCTACATTCCGCCTGGAACTCGTGAAGAGTGGGCTGGACAACCCACCATGAGAGAGCTGATAAATAAAGTGTTCCAAAAGGTTGACTCCATGGATATGAGTATGAAGGAGATAAAACCTGAACTTTCAAGTATTAGTCATAAGGTGGAGTCCCATGTGTCTCCATCAAGCAGTTTGAGACACAGATGCATCAGTTGTCAACCAACATGAATTCGCGCCAAAAGGGTACTCTCCCAAGTGACACCGTTCAAAATCCAAAGAATGATCGACAGGTTATGGCAGTGACTAATCAGAGCGGTAAGCAGACTGTCGATCCTCCCATGCCTATTGCGGTCGATGAGCTAGCCAAAGCTGAGAAGGATAATGCTGAGAAGGTATCCGAGTCTGAAGAGAAAGATAGTGGTGAAGGGTCGTCTGAAAAATAGCCTTCTGAAAAGAAGGAGAAGGGAAAAGAAGTTGCACCAGTCCTGAAACCCATGCCACTGCCTCCTCCACCTTACCCTCAGAGGTTGAATAAAAAGGTTGAGGAAGGAAAATTCCATAAGTTCATCTCCATGCTGAAGTAGCTGTCAGTAAATATTCTATTAGTCGAAGCATTGAAGCAGATGCCTGGTTATGCAAAGTTTATGAAGGATTTGGTGATGAGGAAGAGAACGGTCAGTTTTCAGCCAGTAAATAATTTACACCACTGTAGTGCAATAGCATCCCATTCTATGGTACAAAAGAAGGAAGATCTTGGAGCCTTCACTATTCCATGCACTATTGGAGCGTTCTACTTCGCAAAAGATTTGCGTGATTTGGGTGCTAATATCAATCTGATGCCGCTAGCTGTTTATAATCAGTTGGGCTTGGGAGCCCCCTCTCCGACTACAATGCGGCTACTTATGGCTGATCGCACAGTGAAGAGGCCTGTGGGAATTCTGTACGACGTATTGGTAAAGGTTGACACGTTTATATTTCCTGCAGATTTTGTTATTCTGGATTGCGAGGTTGACTTTGAGGTGCCCATCATCTTGGGGTGACCATTCTTGGCTACTGGGTGTGCTTTGGTTGACTTGGAAATAGGTTAAGGAAATTCAGGCTGAATGATGAGGAGGTGAATTTCAATGTGTGCAAGTCGATGAAGCACCATGATGATATGAGAGTGGTGTCAGTTATTGATGTTGTTGATGAGGACCAGCTGGTTGTACCTATTGAGGAGAGACTTGGTGTCGAAGCCCTGGCAGCACTCATTATGGATTTTGAAGGTGATGATATTGATGAGTATGACAAAATGGTTGCAGAACTTACAGGGTTGGGATCATACACTTATGCACCAAAAAAGCTAGACTTGGACATGAAGAATAGGAAAACGCCACCTGCTCTCCCATCTATTGAGGAGCCTCCAGTCTTGGAGCTCAAAGCACTTCCAGCTCATCGTCAGTATGTATTTTTAGGAGATAATGAAACTTTGCCGGTAATCATTGTTGTATATTTAGGTGAAGCATAGGTTGAAGCTCTGGTTTCAGTATTAAGGAAGTTTAAGAGAGCTATTGGGTGGCCATCGTAGACATTATTGGGATTTTGCCTGGAATCTGTACTCATAAAATCCAGCTCAAGCCTGATTGTTTTCATCTATTGAACATCAGCGTAGGTTTAATCAACCTATACAAGAAGTCGTCAAGAAGGAGATCATAAAGTGGCTGGATGCAGGTGTGGTTTACCCGATTTCTGACAGCAAGTGGGTGAGCCCGGTTCAGTGCGTACTAAAAAAAGGAGGGATTATGGTGGTTCCTAATGCAAAGAGTGAGATGATTCCGATGAGTCCAGTCACAGGCTGGCGCATATGCATGGACTATAGGAAGTTGAATATGTGGACTGAGAAGGACGAATTTCTAATGCCATTTATGGTCCAAATGCTAGACCGTCTTGCATGTAGAGGTTGGTACTATGTTCTTGATGGTTACTCGGGGTATAATCAGATCTCTATTGCCCCCGAATACCAAGAGAAAACCACATTCACATTCCCATATGGGATGTTTGCCTTCAAGAGGATGCCATTCGGTCTTTGCAATGCACCAATAACTTTTCAGCGGTGTATGATGTCTATCTTTTTGGACATGGTGGAGGACACTATAGAGGTATTTATGGATGACTTTTTGGTGGTAGGTGACTCTTTTGAAGATTGTCTAGATCATCTGGGCTGTGTGTTGAAGCGTTGTGAAAAATGCAACCTAGTGCTGAATTAGAAGAAGTGTCACTTCATGGTCTAAGAGGGCATAGTGCTTCGTCACCGGATTTGGAAGAAGGGTATAGAGGTTGATAGAGCGAAGATAGAGGTGATTGAAAAATTTCCTCCACCAGTTTCCATGAAGGGTATTCGGAGTTTCTTAGGGCATGCTGGCTTTTATAGGAGGTTTATCAAGGACTTCTCCAAAATTGCAAATTCGTTGTGCAAGCTACTGGAGAAAGAGGTAAAGTTTGTTTTTGATGATGCATGTCTGAAGGCATTCGAGTGCCTTAAAGAGAAGTTGGTTACAACTCCTATCATTATTGCTCCTAATTGGTCTCAACCTTTTGAGGTTATGTGCGATGCTAGTGGAGTGGTGCTAGGAGCAGTCCTAGGCCAAAGGCGTCCTCCATTCCATATACTATGCTATCAAAGCACTTAACCCGGCTCATAAGAACTATACAGTGACTGAACAAGAGCTTCTTGCTGTGATCTTTGCGTTCAAAAAATTAAGATCTTATTTGCTTGGCACCAAGGTGTTGGTGCACACTGACCATTCAACTCTTCATTATCTTATGGCAAAGAAGGATGCTAAACCTAGGTTGATAAGATGGGTGTTGCTGCTGCAAGAGTTTAACTTCAAAGTCAAAGACCAAAAGGGTACATAAAATTAGGTGGCAGATTATTTGTCTAGGTTGGAAGAAGAATCCATGTTGAAGCTGAATGATGGGTTAGAGATTGATGACTGGTTTCCTGACGAATAGGTATTGGCTGCTTCTCAAGATTTGATCCCATGGTTTGTAGACATTTCCAACTACTTGGCAAGCGATTTAGTGCCTGATGATATGTCCGTTCACCAGAGGAGGAAATTCATGTCGGATGTGAAGAAGTACTTTTGGGAAGAGCCATTCCTGTTTTGTGTGTGCTGATACTATGATCCAGAGATGTGTGCCGAAAGCTGAGATGATGGAGATATTGGAAGCATGCCATTCATCCCCCGTGGGAGGTCATCATAGTGGTATCCGGACTGCCCACAAGATCCTGCAATACGGCTATTATTGGTTGACTATTCATAAAGACGCCCATGAGTTCGCTAAGGCTTGCAGCAAATGTCAGAGGGAAGGAGGCATATCAAGGAGGCATGTGCTTCATATGAATCCCATCCTTGTGATTGAGCTATTCGATGTTTGGGTCATTGACTTCATGGGTCTGTTCGTGCTGTCTGATGGAAACCAGTATATATTGGTGGTTGTTAACTATGTGTCTAAGTGGGTGGAGGCAGTTGTGCTTCCAAGCAATGAAGGTAAATATTTCATCGCGTTCTTGAAAAAGAACATCTTCTCAAAGTTTGGTACGCCAAGAGCTATTATTAGTGATGGAGGCTCTCACTTTTGCAACAAGTTGTTTTCGTGCTTTTCTTCAAAAATATGGAGTGAAACACAGAGTTGCAACCCCTTATCATCCTCAGAAAAGTGGGCAAGTGGAAGTTTCCAATAGAGAAATCAAAGTCAATCATGTCCAAGACTGTTAATGCTAACAGAAATGATTGGTCGCGAAAGATGGATGATGCTTTATGGGCGTACCAGACTGCATACAAGACTCCTATAGGCATGTCACCATATCAGCTTGTGTTTGGTAGTTGTGCCATCTTCCGATTGAACTAGAGCATAAGGCCATGTGGGCTTTAAAGAAGCTGAACTTAGAGTGAGGTGCAACATCATTGCAGAGGTTAGGACAGCTGAATGAGTTGGATGAATTCCGTCTAAACGCATATGAAAGTTCAGCTCTATACAAGGAGAAGATGAATTTGTATCATGACTGGAAGATGGAGAAGAGGGAGTTTCAGCCGGGTGACTTGGTCCTGCTTTTCAACTCTAGACTTCGCTTATTTCCTGGCAAGTTGAAATCCAAGTGGATTGGACCCTTCAAGGTGGTACAAGTATTTCCTTATGGGGCTATTGAACTTGAAAACCTTGAGGGAAAATGGTTCAAGACAAATGGTCTGGGCTGATGTAGATGAGATCCAGAGGAGACAAGTGCCAGATATACAGCTACCGCCGGTTGAGACCGCGAACAAGGAGTTTATTGACTTATTGGCACCCTCTCCACCTCGTGAGCCAGTTGCAGACCCCGCACCTGCAAAGAAAAGGAAGCGAAAGGACAAAAATGTTGTAGGTGATGATGCCCCGCTGAGTCCTAAATCTCAGAAGAAGAAAGAGGAAAGAGCTGCGAAGAAGGCAAGAAAAGAGTTAGAGAAAATAAAAAAATTATCCTTGGCAGAGAATCAGATAGAGGTTGATGGCTTGGGCCGAGGTGGCTCAGGGAATGGTACTGTACCTTCTTTAGACCCCAGTGTAGGAGTGGTTGATGTTAGAGCTGCTCGGGCAGCTGTTACTATTGATGAGAGGACTGCGGAGGCAGCTTCGGTTGTTGGACAGACTACTACGGGCACCAATCCTGAGGGACCGAAGGATGCGACACCAAACACCGGCGCTTAGGCTCCACATGTATGTTCTCGCCCACTATGTATTGTATTATTATTATGCATTGAGGGCAATGCGCATCTTTTTTTGGTGGGGTGGGAGCAGTATGGGGTGTTCGCTATTTTGATGGGTCTCTTGGCTAAGTCTGAGTAGCCGAGAAACCCACGTCGTGCCGCGATGTTAAATCAGGCGCTGCATGGGAGGCAACCCATAAGGGTACTCACAAGTTACCCGAATCCTTAGGGTTTTCTTGCCTGTGCTCTTTCCCTAAGGATTTTTATTATCTATTGAACCTGCACGTGTAGTATAGGGTGTATATAATAAAAGAAGAAAAGGAGCTTAGCGCAATCTGTGATATGATTTTTTGGAACTGAAATTTTGATTGAAAAATGGAGACCCCTCTAATTTTTTGTGTGACATGATTTTATCTGTTCTTGATAGACTGACTGATATGGATCCGTGCATGACATTAGGATTTAATCGACTTGATAAATGGCTTAAGATAGAGCATGAACCTGATAGATAGCATGTAATTGTTTGACTCTGTGCCATGAGTGTGTGAGCTTATTTTTACTTGTTCTTACTTTGTGTGCCAATCTAGAACTTGCCCAGTTATACTTGCTTAGGTTCTAGGATGTTTGGTTAGGAAAGGATCATATGCCATTTTTGAATTAGTCCACTTTATCCAAATAACCGACCAAATAATGTAAATACCCTTTGATCCCTGATTTTGAGCCTAAATTGACCCGTTTTGTTGTTTAGCCTAATCACCTTCCCCATCTTTTTAAAAAACCTTTAGTTTGGCCCTTGAACCTCCTTGGACATCGTGTACCTCAGCTTAGGTGAATCGCCTAAGTTGAGGATGGCTACTGTAGAGGTGAGTAAGGAGTAGGGGTATGAAAAGAAAAGGCAAGTAATGAAAAAGGGAAATAATGGGTGCGGTGGCTATGTTGAAAAAGAAAGAAAAATAAAAAGAAAAGAAAGAAAACAAAAAGAGAATGTGAAAAGAGAAAACAAAGAAAAAAAATAGTTGATTTTGAAATAAAAGCCGCACCCATCACTTGTTGAGAAAAATAAAAGGGAGCAAAAAGGGAGGAAAAGAAAGTTGGCCTGATAAGTGGAAGAAAGAATAGCTTAGTGCCAAGGAGGGATTAGTCACTAATTCCCATATCTACCATACCCATCCCCGAGCCTATGTTACAAGCCGAATAAAGTCCTATAGTGATCCTAACCCAATTGTTCGAAAACTGAGGCATAGAAAATAAGGGCAAGCCTATGGTATTGTGCACGCATTGCTTGAATATCTATTGTGAGCGTGAGTGTCTTTGTTCAGTCCCTGAAATCTTGACTATGTTGTTGTGCGATAGGGACTTCTTTGTGGTGAGGGCACTAGACAAACTTTAACTGGTAACTGTTAGTGTCAGTCTCGCATGTGTATGCTACATCGTCTGTTGATAGTGTAATGTCATCCATGGATCCTCTTGTGTTGTCTTGATAGACGAAACATATTCACTGGTTTTGTGTTGAAAATGGAGGAGGATACTTGTTATGAGCGAAATTGCTAAATCATATGACTGTCGTAGTTCCTAGTTTTCTTTTGCCATAGCGTCGTTGTAGAATTTTTGTTTTTGCATCGCTTGAGTACAAGCAACGGTCTTAAGTTGAGGGTGTTGATGTGGAGTAGAAATACGCCACTTTTGACACTTAATACTTAGGATTTTCGCAAGTTCTTTAGCATTTTGTTTGTGGATTTGATGCTTTTGGTTAAGTGTGCAGGCAAATTGGATCCTTGAGCAAAATGTTGGAAACTAAGTAGAAATTGGAACATTACAGGGAAGACGGGGCAGTTGACGGGCCGTGCTTTCAAACCACAGACCCGTCCTATGGACACATAATCCAAACTTCAGATATTGTGCAAGGCAGGAATGATTGCACAACTGTGTTGACGGTTCTTCCTTTCAAAAGATGGGCCCATCTTGTTGACATGTCATCTAAAGTCCAGAAGAGGTGCTAAGTGTGGAGGAAAATACGACTCAAAAGATGGTCCGTACTTTCCAAGTATGGGCCTGTCCTGAGGACACGTAAATAGAGGTTTTGCAGAGGTGAAAAGTGGTAGCAGGAATGACGGATTGAAAAATGGACCGTACTTCCAAAAGATGGTCCGTCTCTGTGACTCATCATCACTGAAGCAGAGAATGTACCAAAGGAGTCCAAGAAACCACGAGTCCAAGGACGAGCCGTCATTCATAAAGATGACTCGTGGTTCTACCCATCATTCCCCAAGCCAGAAGTCATTGACCAGCAGGACCACATTTGACCCCAAAAGATCACGGACCATCGTTCCAAACGACGGACCATTCTCAGACCCGTAGTACCTGCCGAGCCCAATTTCCTAGTTTATTTAGGACATGATTTCTTTTTGTCTATAAATACTTTCCCTTAGGTTTTATTTTCGGAGAGTTCACAAATTATTTCAAGTTACTTTTCAGATATTTTGTTACATTAATTTTGGTATTGATTTCGGACACAAGTTCTTGGTATTGAAGTGTTCTTGAGATTGTTCTTCAAGATTCCGGTTTTCTTTACTTTTAGTTATAAGTATCTCTTGATGATTGCTCAAATGAACATTAATTGTATGCTTATGAACATGAGTTGCTAAATCCACAACTAGGGTTGTGGGAACCATGAAGGATTAACAAAGTAGGCAAAGTACTTAGGTAATCTAGGGAGGTTAGTAAAGCTTGACCTTATCCGGGAATAGCTAATCTGGGATCAAGGGTAAGGGTTAGTAAAGCGACACCCGCGGCTGGACCAAGGTGTGTGGTGAAATTCACCTAGTTGCCGAACCAAGGAATTAGGTGAACCTAACTTACCGATTCTGCATACTAAGCACCAAACCAGTTCACCAAGTACAAAAGCCTTACTAAGTTATGATCTCATGGGGAACACTACCCTAGGCACTTCTCTTATTGATAACAACTGTTAAAAATAATCTCTGTTACTTGCTTACTTTTGATTTACAATAATTACTTTCTACTTTAACCCCCCCTACGGGAAATAAATGACTAAAAGACTGAGTAAACACTGATTGACTCTAGTCCTACCATATTCCCTGTGGGATCGACCTCAACCTTTAATTGAGTTCTATATTTGAACAGCGACCGCTTTATACTTCTTTTGGAGGTGTAATTTGGGCGTATCATATATGCATGTTGCCTAAGCGGCTATTAAGATGAGTTGAAACCTACGGTCTATTCTGAATGCCTATGGGGTATAGTAAAACCTACAGCTATTTTGATTGCCTAAGGGGATATAATAAAGCCTGTTCACTCACGGGCTATTATGTTTGCGTAAAGGGGCTATATTGAGTCTTACGTGACAAAGAGTTTCCTTTGGGGATAATATGAAGCCATTAGGCTATTATGGTTACCTACGTGGTTATATTGAGGCCTGTTCACTTACAGGCTACTTGATTGCCTAAGAGAGCTACATGTTGATGCCTACAAGGGCATGTTTATGCCTAAGAGGGCTATGAAATGCCTATATGTCTATGTTGATGCGTAAGAGGGATATAAGATGACTGAGAGGATATTATGATATACAAAGTGTTTAATGGGCTACTGAGACATAATGATTGCTTTCGGGGCTATGGGTGGAATGCCTGAGGAGCTATTGAGATATAATAACTACCTACAGTCTAGGGGACTACCGATAGGGGTATATAGACTAAATTGGCACCTTTTGAGCTTATGAGGGCCTGAGTAGGTAGTCTTGTTTACTATTTGTACCTGTCATGCTTATGGGGGCCGGTTAGGTTATTGTTTGATTACTACTGAATGATTTGTGTCAGGAGTAGTTAGACTATATTATGATGATTACTGATCTTCTTTCTGGAGTACTTCATTATTTGATGATATTATTTAGCTCGATTCGAGAAGTAAGTATGTTCTTACTAACCTATGACTCCCTACTTGAGTATTTACCATACTTATGATCGCAATCTCAGCTATTTATTGATTCAGGAACATGTAAGTACGCCCAGTTATCTTTTGACTCTTTATCTGATTACTTACAACATTTAGAATATCAGTTTCAGTTATTCATTTACTTTACATACTTGGTACATTTTTTCATACTGATGCCCCGAGCCGGGGGGCGCTACATTCATGCCTGCAGGTCCCAAGCAACAATCAGACAGACTTGCTGAGTAGCACAATAGAGTTTTCAGTGGATTGGTTGGCTCTTTTTCTTTCAGGGGCCGCTAGAGTCTCAAAGGTTGTCTTATTTTACTCTTTATAGTTTTTGGGTAGATCGTGGCCTTGTCCTGCTAAGTATTATATTCATCGAGGCTTGGAGACTAGTATGTCGGGTCATATAGTTCCGTTGCTGGCTAGTGGGCCTTGTTGTTATTGTTGATAGTTCAACAATTTATTGTCCTAGCTTATATCGTATATATCTATTTTAATTTTCTGTATAGAGATAATGGGGACTTGATGGATCGTATAGTGTTTATGCTTTTCTAGATATCATGGTGTCCTCGATGAACCAAACTGAATTTACATGCTTCATGTTTAATGCTTTATATGAACTATTGGGAATAATTGTTTTCCTTGTAGAGCTGTTGGCAAGGGCCTTGCCATCCGATGACTTATTTTTAAGCCGAGATATACTTGTTCATTTTCTTGATTGTATGGACTGCTATGCGCTATTGCCAAATAGTTAAGCAGGGTTGGCTTGGGCCTAAGTTTTGGCATCAGGTGCCAGTTGCATCCCTCGAGTTTAGGGCGTGACATGTAACCACTAGAACCATTTCCCATCGGTGCAATATTAATTCGTACTGACTCGTGGTACCTGATCTATAACAAGAAATAGTATCAACGAACCTATGATTTTTAGTCCTATCTCTCAGAATGCAACACAATACACTTACAATATTTCAAGTTCATAACTCAATTCATGTATACCTAGCTTATTCAGTCAAGCAAAAATGAAAAATACTCATCATTCAAACATGTCTGAAGACCAATCATAATTCAAATAACTCAACAACAAACATGTAATAAAATAAGTCTCAATTCCAATTTAACATATTATACCTACAAAGACCTCATCCTAATAGTGGTTAATTATTCATAATTAGCTTATCGTCAGTCACTATCCGTCCACTCATTCCAATCACGCAAACCTAGTAGACTTATATAGCTTTTTCTTTATTACAGATCAACATCTATTATTTACGAGGTCTTCTCCTTAAGATAACTTACACTCAACACCAATTTGTACCACAACACGGGAATTGCAACAATCAGTTCTTTCAACAACACATCCTCTCAAGTCAAGTCAACAATATAATACAAGTCCTGTCACCAATTCACATCAAATACTAAGCATCTCACAACAATCAAGAGTTCGTATAGGAATAGGCTATTTAAAATTCTAACTAAACTCTCACACCTAGTTTTGTCTCTCACTATCACAATACATGCATCATCTAAGCCTCAATAATCACACATCCTTAATCCTTTCACATTCATATAGAGTTTTATACAATATAAGCATATTTACCCACAATATTCTAGTTCATCAATTAAATCTAATAATTTCGTCCAGACTCCGTGCCCGAAGACCTAATCATGCTATCTCTGTCAATCTCTACACATTATTCATGTTTACTAAATCAAAGTCTTTACTACAGATTAAATCATAATCTACCTCGATACTGAGTTACTTCTACAATGCATGCAACTTATTTCTTGTTCTCATTCTAGGGAGTCAGAAGGAGACTCACGCAAAAGAGTGGAGAAAATCGAGCCACCTTGAGAGTTTTTCTCTCTTTTCTTGCTAGAACAACTCTGGAAAGATTTTAGAAGAAAACCTCCTTTTTGAAAAAGAAACTGAAGGCTAAAACCTTAAAATTAGAATTTTGCCTCGCGTCCTTCGTCGTGATGAGACCCTTCTCGCTATGGCGAGTCACCACGATGAGGCCCTAATTTGCTATGACAAACTCTTCTGATAGCTCATATTTTAATTAGTTTTTAAATTATTGCTTCATTTAAACACCACTAAAATCAATCCCACACAATGTCCTAATACAAAATTTTAAATTCATTCATTTTTATCGTAAATTTTTGATAACAACGAGATGAGTCATTATAAGAAAAGATTGGTTTCTTTTAAAAAAAGAGCAATGTAAAATATGAGCATTTATCTGTATCCTGATAATTCATAAGAAAGTAAATATAAGAATTTATCTAAGGAAGTCCAATAGTTTCTTTGAAAAAAAGAGTAATGCAAAAAAAGTTTATTTTAATTAGTAATTTTTAATTTTGCTTATGATAAATTTTATTTATGTTGGAATATTAGTGTGCTAGGAGCAGCTATAATAATATGCGGATTGTATATGGTGTTGTGAGGAAGAACTAAGAAATTAGAATGACTTTCAAATGACACCTTCGATGAACTATGAAGAATTCGATCAAGAAGATCATATTGTTTCTAGCAATGTTACTGGAATTGCTTCAAATTTTCATCATATGAATGAATTGGAACAACAACTATCCAGCCAACAGGTTCTAAAAGAGAAGGAATCTATTAATCTTAATTCAAGGATTTAAAAGTTATCTTCTCTAAATATAATTATGATGGAAATTTCATCGGTGTCAAGAATATAACAATTACAAGTTAATTAAAATCTTGGCACTATAGATCCTACTTTCTGCTTTTGAATTATTGTATCTTTGTTTAAAGGATATACAATGATTGTGCAACTCTTATGTTCCTTTTAATAAATTTATACTAAAAATTAAGGGTTTTAATCAATTACAAAGTATGATTGCGGCTAAGGGGGGGGGGGGGGAGCGTTTATGTTTAAGACAAAATTGACTTATTTGGAGAGAAGAATAATTTTCGTTAAGTTTTTTTTTGAAAAAAAGAGCAATGTAAAATATAAAAATTTATCTACATACTGATAATTCAGAAGGATGTAAAATATGAAAATTTATCTTAAAAAGTTTTTTTTGAAAAAAAGAGCAATGTAAACTAAGTTTCTGTTATACTATTTCTAGTAATTTTTAATTTTATTTATGAATATAACTTTTTTTATCTTGGAATGTTAGTGTGGTAGGAGAAACGATAATAATATATAAATTGCACATAATGTTTTGGAGGAAGAATCAAGAAATTAAAAGGACTTTAAAATTTACACCTTTGATGAATTATGAAGAATCCGATGAAGAAGATCATATTGTTTCTAGCAATGTCATTGGTATTGCTCCAAGTTTTTATCCTATGAATGAAATAGAATAACAACTATCCAGTCAACAAGTTCTAAAGGAGAAGGAATCTATTAATCTTGATTCAAGGGTTTAGAAGTTATCTTCTCTCAATATAATTATGATGGAAGTGACAGAAATATAACAATTGCAGGTTAATTAAGGTATTGGTTCTATAGATCCTACTTTCTGCTTTTACGTAGTATGCTTTCATCATTAATTTTTGAGTTATTATAGTTTTGCTTAGAAGATATACGATGATCGTGCAACTCTTATATTCCTGTCAATAAATTTATAGTAAAAATTAAGAGTTTTAATCAATTGAAAACTATGATTGCGACTAAGGGGAGACTTATGTTTAAGATAAAATTAAGTTATTTAGAAAGAAAAATTTGATTGCTTCTAAGTTTCTCTGAAAAAAAGAGAAAGATTAAATATGCGAATTTATTTGTATCCTGATAATTCAGAAGGATGTAAAATATGAGAATTTATCTTAGGAAGTTTCTTTGAAAAACAGAGCAATGTAAACTAAGTTTCTATTGTACTATTTCTCGTAATTTTTAATTTTATTTATTAATGTAACTTTATTTATGTTAGAATATTAGTGTGGTAGGAGCAACGATAATAATATGTGGATTGTAAATGATGTTGTGGAGGAAGAATTGACAACTTCCACCAACTATGAAGAATCCAACCAAAAAGATCATATTTTTCCTAGCAATATCATTGGAATTGCTCCAAATTTTCATCCTATGAATGAAATGGAACAATAACTATTCAGCCAACAAGTTCTCAAGGAGAAGAAATCTATTAATCTTGATTCAAGAGTTTAGAAGTTATCTTCTCTCAATATAATTATTTTGAAAAATTTATCGGTGTCAAGAATATCACAATTGTAAGTTAATTAAGGTCTTGGCACTACAGATCCTCCTTTATGATTTTATGTAGTTTGCTTTCATAATTTATTTTCGGGTTATTATATTTTTGTTGAGAGGATATACGATAATCGTGCAACTCATATGCTCCTTTTAATAAACTTATAGTGAAAATTAAGGGTTTTAATTAATTGAAAAGTATGATTGAGACATAGGGGAGGCTTATGTTTAAGATAAAATTGACTTATTTGAAGAGAAAAGATTGAATGCAGGGGATGAGCTATTGTTCATGTATTTGGTATCCTTGCGTGATTTGGTTACTTGACATATATTTGGGATCCTTGTGTAATCCGATTACTTGGTATATATTGGGGATCCTTGAGTGGTCTGGGCTTGGGAGGTAGAAAAATAACATATTTTCTGTTATTGTTACTTACTCGTGGATTTGATATGAGGTGTAAGTTATTGTTATAGAGTCATGATTTTTGACTTGGTTAATGATTGGTAATCAAGGTCTTTACTTGGTTTATTGTCAATATTGATTTCATTTAACGAAATTATCTGTTATTGGTTGAAGAGGCTAAAGTATTTATGATTAGGTAAATGTAATCGTTAAGCGTTCAGGATTATACTTATTTACAAGGTTATGGTTATGTGTTCTCATTTACTATTGAGGTTAATTGAGGTGTAGGTAGAACATATTGACTACATTTAATAAATTGGATAGAATTAAGTTAGCGAGGGTAAGGATGAAAATACTCATGGGTAATATGAGAGATAAAGATAGCACAAGTGGCTGAAAGTGATGTGGATTAAATTATTATATAAGTTGTCATGCTTTCCTTCTGTGATTTCTATATTGTATTTACGTGATCTAATGCTGGTCGACCAATGATGCCTACCAGTACATATTATTTATACTGATACTACTCTTGCTATACCCTTTTTGGGTATAGTCTGATTGCAAGATTTAGTAGATACTTCAGGCATGAAGCGATAAAGATCTTTAGCAGCTTATGTTATTTGTTCCTACAGTAGAAGCTGTTCCTTGAACTTTATACTTTCTCTTAGTATCTCTTGTACTTGTTTAGACTAGTTCCTTGGGAAGAGTTTCTGTTGTATTTTTAAAAGGTTTTATTATATTCAAAGGTTTTGTGACTTGTTGTAATATCTAAAGAAAATTTTTATGGTTTCTATTTGACTTCTGCATATCTATATTAATGGATGCTAAGGATTCACCTATCTAGGTGGATTAGAGTAGGTTCCTGTACGATCTCAGTAGTTCGGTCATGACAGTTTGCTATCAGAGCTCAGGTTTCTAGTCTCCTAATACAAGAGCAAATATCAATTAGAGTTTTGTAGATTGGTGTTGATATCCATATCTAATTTTCGAGGAGCTATGAGGAATTCTAGGAAATTATTTCACTTCTTTCTTCCTTTCGTATGGTCTGTTTCTTGCTTGTAGTTGAGTCCAATTGGTATCTCAAGATTTCAATTAGTATCTCAACAAGGTAAATGGATGTCGTTTGACTCCAGTTGAAATGACACAAGAAAGGAAAGTTAAAACCGGAAAGGTTCCAATTGATATATGATCATAGAGGCTATGTAATTGTATGGATAACTATAAATATGTGAAATGTGATTGCTTAAATTACTATGGAATTCGTGGTTAGTGAAAAGTCATAACTTAATTATGTGTTGGTGGTTAAAGAAATTAGTTTCTATGTGGTTTAAATGGAAACTATATGCTAAATGCTGAGCATGGACTGATCATTGGTAAAATGGTAAGGGATAAAACTGGCTTACGATTGTGAAAAACTTCAGTTTCAGGACTGTCGGGATTTTGTTGAGGACCATGGGAAAAAGAGCTATTGTTGAATAATACAAGAATTTATTGGTATGAAAAGTTTTCTTGGTGTGATTCATAAATAGTTTTAAATAATGTGATGCTAAGTTCTTACTTATGCATTGTTGGGTTCAGTCTTGGGATTATGACAAGGGCCATAGTGCAGTTTCATGTGTCAGTGTTGAAAACAGAAAAGGGAAATGAGAGAATTTTGCAGAAATTAGTAAATTTCTGAGTTGCTACTGTTGGGGGTCGTCATAGCAGTTTGCAAACCGCTATAGCGGGATGGGTGGGGTAGAATCACTATCCTATTTTCCCCTATTTTATTTTTCATTCCTGGGTTGTTTTAATCGCCAGTTGAGTTGTGAGCTATTGTATGAATTATAAAAATCGCCTATAGAAAGGTAAAGCATGCAGTCAATATACAAATTATAAAAAAAACTAACATCCATGTGCAATAAAAGGAAAGGGTAAAATGTTGTCTGCTTGAGATAACTTATATATTTAAACAACGGACTTTATTTGACTTGGTGACTTTTATTGTTGTCATTGGTCAGGGTGTTGCCTTGGAGGATTTCTGTATTGATCATACCTTTTGATTTGTTGATATTGATGGAAATAAAGTAAAGTAAAGGTGTTGTGGACTTGTTATTAGAGGTCCTTATGCATAGTCGTATACCTCTCATAATTGCACGATGATATTTGATTAGTATTTCCCCTTGAGTGGTTTAGGTATGTTGGGGTTGGTAATTTGACTAGCTGTAAGCTGGTTATGAGGCTAAATAAGTATATCTTGTCCCCAGTTGACAACTAAAAAACTGGTTGTTAATAAATGATTAATGAAACTCATAGTGGTGTGTTGGTTGATGGTTGTACTCTAGATGGTCTATTCTAATGTGTTGATCATGGAGGTATGAAAAAATTCATAGAGTAGGTGTCCCGAAGGAAAAACACAGTGTAGTGTTTAGTGATATTGTGTTTGTTATAGCTTTGTTTAGGAGGTAATTGCCCAGGAAGAGTTTTCCTAGGATGAGAGTTGATAAAATCTCATGCTAAGGTGGGTTCCAATGAAAATCTGGCGTTGTATGGTTTAGAGATAATTTGTGTCTCGAGGGGTAGTGTTTGATGAAATTAAGGTGAAATGATGATATATGAGGGACATAGTATCTCATAGAAACTTTCAGAATGGAGTTTGGGGTAGTAAAACTCTAGATATAACATTTAACATAATGGGGTTAGTTTAGAATGTTAAAATCTGAGATTGTATTGTAAAATTGGCTAAAACTGAGACTTTTTGGAGTTACTGCCTTTCCTATGATGCTATAACAGAAGGCAGACTGCTATCATAGTGCTGCTATATCAGGAATTTCTCTGCTATAGCAAGGCAGCTATAGAGGGAATTGAGTCTCTATAGTGGGCCTGATGTAATAACATTTAATTTTCTCTGAGTTTAGATGTTATTTCATCATGAAATCTAAAGGTTTTGTTCTGATGTGCCGCTAATTTACGGCACTTTCGACTCCTTTTTACTAAGAACAATCGTACGTTTTCAAGCAACCATTGTTGTTTTTGATGTTTTTATGTTGTATTTGTAGGAAATGGAAACAAACACTAAAACGGAAGGAAATACGCGAAAAACAACATTCTGCCTAAGAGTGACGGCCTGAGTGACGGCCCGTCACAGTGACCGTCACACCAAGACAGCTGAGGCAGCATCACTGGTTAGCAGTGACGGTCCAGGCGACGGTCCGTCACTGGCTTGACGGTCCGTCAGCCTGGCCGTCAAGTTAAGGCAGACGCGCGACGAGGAATCCGAGCGTTTTTTGGATTGGTTTCCTAGACTCCTATAAATACCCTATGTTAGTTTTATTTTACATATCACCTTTCAATTAGTTTTTACACGTTTTTACAATAGTTTTAGGAGTTTGAACGAGACTTTGAGCGCAAGCAACACGGTTTCTTGATCTTGCAAGCGTGTTCTTGATTCGTTCTTGAGTTCTTGGTTTTTCTTGTTCTTGGATTATTGAAGGGTATTTTCATCATATTGTAAGAATCTTCTTTCCTTTATTATGAATTTCTTCTTTTATTCTTCGAGCATGAGTACCTAAAACTCCCGCAACTAGGGTTGTGGGAGCCATGGCTAAAGTAGCGATATAGATTTCGGGTAGCGACGGGTTCAATTTACATGTAGTCACGTTGTTAATCATACTTTATGTCACGTTTTTTAGTGGTTGCAAACATTAGAACATGCCTAGGTTTAATTTGCTTGAGTAAAGAGATTAAAATCGGGAAACTTGATTAACGACAAGGATTCGAGACTACCAACTCTCGTCTTAATGATTAATGTCGTAACTGGATTAATCTACTTGATGTTAGGATTGAAATCTAAAAAGCACATCTTTTCGAGGTCGAGAGAATAGAAAAGGAAATTTGTTTATCTGGTCGAGAGACGTTTAGACGATACCATTGACGCAATCACATCGTGACACACATATAGAAAGAACCCTGTAACGCCTAGAATCGATTGTTACAACGCCATGGTGAACACGTCCCTAGTTCGCATTCTCTCATATTGATTAAAACTCACACGTTTATTACTTGTTTTGTTTACGATTTGTTCACACAAAACCCCCCCTTTTCCAGAAATTATTGACCATCAGTCACGTACTTCACTAAAGGCTTAATCTTCACCATATTCTCTGTGGGATTCGACCCCAACCTTGTTGGGTTCTTTACTTGACTACGACCGCTTACGCTTCGTTAATTTGAGGTGTAGTTTGGGCGTTATCATGTTCTCAGACCATTGTGAGAGAAATAACTAATTTGTGTGTGATGGTTTGGCTCCGCATCTTCTTATCTGGAAGAGCCTCTATAGAGATACCGGGTATAAGTGTGATTTACTTGATGCACATATTGGTTTCTTGATTTGAACCGGGATTAACTGTTTACTTGATGTTCATGTTGGTTCCTTGAGTTGAATTGGGCTTAATTGTTTACTTGATGTACATGTTGATTTCTTGAGTTGAACTGGGCTTAAATATTTACTTGATGTACATATTGGTTCCTTGAGTTGAGCCAGACTTAACTATTTACTTGATATACGTGTTGGTTCCTTGAGTTAAGCCAGACTTAACTATTTACTTGATATACGTGTTGGTTCCTTGAGTTGAATCGGGCTTAACTGTTTACATGATTAGGTGCTTAATCTCTAAGGGAGTTTCTCGCGTGAAAGAGGGGGAAATAAGCGAGAAACCCATTTCTCACCCCGGTAAACTATTGGCTTCCGCTATAGAGGCCCTATCCTGCTATAGCGAGACCCAATCCCTCATAGCATGGAAAGTTATTTTTGTCTGTTATATTTGAAATCTTTTTATTCTGGTATATTGACGAGGCCCCAGATTACTTGGGCGTTTAGGGAAAGGGTTGCTCAACTTAGTTTTGTACGACTTGAAAGAAGGAATATTCCTTGACGGGGTGGAGTAGCAATAAGTTTCGGCTTGAGCTTTAGTACACTGAGGGAACTAATTTTTTGGTGGTTCACATATAACTGTAAACGCATTGTCATTCAAAGTTTGACTCGTACCATTATTTTTTTAGTGGTGATTGTTTGGGGACGAATGATGGGTAAATTGATATTTATCGTAACATAATGACCTGTTCCATCGTTACTGAACATATCTATGGTAAAGGTATACAAATATCATTCGTCATAGGGATAGGATCAATTCCTTGGTATGTGAGTGCATTAGTTATGAATTAAGGTCATACAATTCCCCTAGCATAAAGTTAAGTTGAAAGTGTCCTTACCAATTTAATTTTGGGCTAAGTTTTATCACGCCCCTAAGCTACCCCTAGGCATAACAGGGACCCGGGACCGCAAGTGCTCCAAGTTAAACCTTGGTCTTAGCATAACTTAGACAATAAATAATCATAGCGGAAGCATAAATAATACGATAGGCAACCAACTCTATAATAGATAAATGTCTAGAAAAAGCACAATCTAAAATGAGAACTCGAATATCTGTCTATATCTGAAAAGCCTCTACGTATGACATAACGAGTTGCTGGGACAAGACCCCAGCTAACTCAGAAATATAAAATAAAGACATGAAAGTAACAAGTCTAGTACTAGCCCTCGAATGATGAGGACTCACCAATACAAGTTGGATAATCGGCGATGTCTAGACACAAGTCTGAGGATAGGAGCCTGAATCTGCATCATAAATAAGATGTAACACAAGAAGTATGCGTCAGTACTATAGGATGTACTGAGTATGTGAGATATTAAGAATCTGAAGTAAACATGCTATACGTGCTTTAAAACTGAAATCATACTGTAATGATAAAAATTGAAATGCAAAGGACTCAATGCAATATCATAGCAAAAATATAATTGAAAACCATAAGTAATAGTAGAAGTTCTGAAATCTGTAAACAAAGAGTCAATGCATTTAAAAACCTGAAACTGTTTCTGTGAGAGGTTCTCTAACCGACATAGACCATGTGGGCTACATGAAATCCGATGTATCCTCCCCATTGAGAGAACCCAATATACCTTGCCAATGTATAAAGGCATAACTATGGCATGATCACTAATTTTAATACCTAACTGAGGGGCCAATCAACCTACGGTGGCATGTAGGTCTGGGACTAAGGGTACGCTCACCCTGTCCAACTTGGTGCTAAAAACTATTTCCAAAATATACATATAGCTCATAATATACTTGTGATATATCAGATGCCAAAACTGTTAGAAAAGCATAAGTACATATCTGATGTCATGCCAATCTCAAATCATAATTCTTAAAGCTTAGCATGGCCATAATTCAAAACGTACTTTTCTTTCTAAATTCATAACTTGAAGAATTAGGCATGCAATTTCATAATACTTAAGGTCATGTTATCTAAACATGCCAATTTTACTTGAAAACATGCAATAGAGTAAAAAAGATACTAGAATTCATCTATAATGCATGGGCTTTTGAAAACACTTAAGAAATCTCAAATAAATCATAGATAAGTAATGAGGAACTATGAATTGATGCTTTAAAAATGAACCCATAAGATTTCTCCAATTTACGTAAGTACCCTAATTTCACCAATTCATAAATCAAAGTAAAACTTGAGGGTTATGGGCATAAGGGTGGAAAAAATCCCTTATTAAATACCCACATACCTTAATTGAAGCATTCTTAATTTGGGGTGAAGAGAATGGAGACTTGAACTTGGAGCTTGAAGATTAAGAGACCTTTTCCACTTTTGGGAAGATGAATGAGAGTTTGGAGGGGACTTAGGCTAATTAGGGGTGAAACAAAACTAAAAGAGTCCAAAATGACCTCACTTAGGAGTTAAAAGGGTGGATAATTACCAAAATAACCCAGGAACTTAAATTAGAAAAAGCTGATTTTAAAACTCGACTTCAGGTTCCATGAGTGGAGTCTATGACCCGTAGACCCAACCAAGACTCGTGGTTCCTTCTCGTGGTTTCTGACCCAAATTTCAAGCTGCGGATAATTTTCCATGAGTTAACAAGATGAATCGTGGAACCATCAACGAGTCGTAGAAACCATCCATGGATAACTGGGGAAATGACTGCCCTTAGTTTGAGTTCCACGAGTTGGTTCCATGACCCGTGGAACCATCCACAAATCGTGAAACTCACTCATGGTTCTCAGACCTGAGGATAATCTGTAGGACTGGTTTCACAAGTCCTTTCCACGATTCATGGTTCCATCCACGGCTCATGGACTTGACTCGTGATCTCTGGAAGTTCTAAATTTTATAAAGTTTCTAAGTTTTAAAAGTTGAATCGAATTCCGGGGTGTTACAATATCTTCCCTTTGGGATCATTCATCCTCGAATGAAGACTAAGCAAGGAAATTAAGAGAGAAAATAATCCAACAAAGGAACAAAACATGAAAACTCAAGGATAATCATGAAAACTGAGCTTTTTAACTTAAAACCTGACTGAACGAACTTCAGAAAACATGAATGCATGCTAGGATGGTGAGAGAAGATGACAGATTAGGATTGGAGGGAAAAACTAAGAAGAAAATTATTACCTCACACTTAAACTAGATTGGAAGAGAAAAGATGAGGGTACTTGGCTTTCATGGCGGCTTCTACTTCCCAAGTAGCTCCCTCAACTAGCTGATTTCTCCAAAGAACTTCCTTATTCCTCAACCTATGAATATAACGATCAAGAATCTCCATGGGAACTTCCTCATAAGTAAGGCTATACTTCACACTCACATCCTCCAAAGGGACAATCAAGATCGGGTCACCAACACACTTCTTCAACAAGGAAACATGAAAAACTGGATGAACCGCTTCTAAATCTGTTGGCAACTCCAACTCATAAGAAATACTACCAACTCTCTTCAAAATCCTGTAGGGACCTACATAGCAGGGACTAAGTTTCCCTTTCTTACCAAACCTCATCACACCTTTCATGTGTGACACCTTCAGAAACACCCAATCATCAACCTCAAACTCCAACTCTCTTCTCCTCACATCTGCATATAATTTCTGTCTACTCTGAGCGGTCTTCAACCTTTCCCTAATGATCTGAACTTTCTCCATAGTCTCATAAACCGAATATGGACCATCCAAACTGCCTCACCTACCTCAAACCAACCAATAGGAGATCTACACCTCTGACCATAAAGTGCCTCATAAGGAGCCATCTAGATGCCAGAATGAAAGTTGTTATTGTAGGAAAACTCGATAAGAGGTAAGTGATAATCCCAATTACCTTTGAAATCAATCACACAAGATCTTAACATATCCTCTAAAGTCTGAATAGTATGCTCTGCCTTGCCATCCGTCTGTGGGTGAAAAGTTGTGCTAAGCTTAGCTCAGTACCAAGACCTTTCTGAAATGACCTCCAAAACTGGGATATAAATTGAGTACCCCTATCCAAAATGATAGACAATGGAACATCATACAATCTGATTATCTCACGAATGTAGAGTCTGGCATAATCCCTCTGCTAAATATATAGTCTTGAAAGCCAAGAAGTGGGATGATTTAGTCATCCTGTCAACAATCACCCAAATATAATCATGTTGCCTGCGATACGAGGCACCCCTATAATGAAATCCATATTGATCACTTCCCACTTCCAAATAGGAAGATCAATATACTAAGTCATGCCACCCGGTCGCTGATGCTCTACCTTCACTTGCTGACAGTTGGGACACTTAGCCATAAAATCTGCTATGTCCCTCTTCATTCCATTCCACCAATAGACTTCTCGTAGGTCACGGTACATATTGGTGGCACCGAGGTGAATAGAATACCTGGAGCTATGAGCCTCTATCAAAATCCATTGTCTCAACCTATCTATTTTAGGAACACACAATCGACCCTGATATCGAAGCACACTAAATACCCCCGGGAGAAAACCTCTACCCTTTGCTGATGGCCTGCACCCTTCAACTGGTGCAAAATAGGATCACTATCTTGCTTTTCCTTTACTCAACTACCAAAGATGATTTATACCTATTGCATCCCAAGCGCACACGCAAGTGTACGTGGTCGTTCAAGTAATAAAGTGGCTCTTGCGAGCCGAATATCGATCCCACAGGGACTTGGTGTTTAGCAAACAATCCAACTTAATTCTTACTATTAAAGTTAAACAAGTGCGATTTGTAACCTAGAGAAGTTTGATTTTGTTTTATAAACTAAATACTAAAAATAACAATGATAGCAAATTTGGATTGCAAACAATATATGGATATATCCAGGTTTGAGGCATTTACTTCACATTCATGCATAACTATGGTTTCTAGCCGGTATTGGTGTTTATCGTGATTGTTGATCTATGGGGTTGATATTATAACCCGTGAATGGTCATCCTCTAAGTCATCTACCCAAATTAATATCACAACTACATCATTGAGCAGGGATGTGAGTCTTTAATTCAAATGCATTAAACTATCTTCCCGTTTCATCAACCAAGTGGGGAGTTTGGGTATATCTCTATCCTAACCGCAAATCAGCCTTCACAATTAATATCTAATAGTTAAAGACATGATCCACACTCCCTAAGTTCTTCGTTCCATTCCTCAACTCCTATGGTCAATTCGTTTTGACACTTTGATTTATCCTAAAGTTCATGACGCTTTAAAATAGTAAAACAAGAACGCAAGAACAATCACATGACTTGATAAACAAATAAACCAACTATAAATCCATAATTAAGAAATTATATTGTAGCCTCCACCCTAGAAAGAGGGTGTTTACCCACTCATAGTCTTACAAAGAATCACCATATATGAGTTCATAAAGTAAAACTACAAGAAAGAAAAGTTAAAGAACAAAGAACCCTAGTTTGAGCTCCTTGATGTCTTGTCTGCTCTCCAATTCGTGTGTTCTTCCAAAGATATATGTAAATATGGCTAAGTACTACTTATATAGTGTTTTAGGTCTTCCATAGGCTTCCCCCATAAGATACATATGCATTTACAACTTTGCCCCCACTTAAACCAAGTTAAAAAACCCGATTTTGGATGTTTTTTGGGGGGTTGCATCGCGTGGATGGCCGCGGGGCCAAACCAGTGGACCTTCATGATGGGGTGTGCGAGGAGGACCCTTCACCTCAGCCTTGGGGGTCGTGAGGCAGGGCTTCCACCTCAGCCTTTAGGGGTGCGGCGCATGGCCCCTCCAAACGTGAAGGTTCGTCCACTTTTTGATCTCTTCTCCTTGTACACTTGTTCCTTGATTTCCCACTTCTTGTGGCTTGTTTGTAGGATTAATTTAGCTTCTATATATCCTTAAGCTAGCAAATCTAGTTTTCTCATCTAAACTCTATTTTATGATTTTGACTCTTGACTTGTTCCAAATGAACCTTAAACACTTTAAACATGTACTTTAGCAACCAAATACATACATATACAATATATACCTCAATATCACACCAAGTTATCCTCAAAACTAAGCTAAATGCGCATAGATAATGACACTTAGGTGTGTAATTATGCCTAAGATCACCACCCCACACTTATAGCCTTGTTCGTCCTCGAACAACTCCTTACACTAATCATAATAAAGGAAGACTCCAACATCCTTATTAAAGCTAAGACACTCAAGCTATAACTACAACGACCCCATGTATAGCAAGTTCTACATTCAGCATGCCATATTACAACATGAATCACATGAATACTACCACAGGACTCCCTAGATTCAAGAATTGACTCTACTCAGTTGGAAAACTCATGCACATTACTCAACAAAGAGATCATACAAGTCACCTATCTATCATCAAACATGCGCCCTCACCACAAGAGAGTTACCCATATTCACTCACACCTATACAAATTATCACACGAATGGGTGCAATAATAAAATTTCATTCACTCTCACAAAGAATTCAGATGTCACATAAGATGAACCATAGGCTTGCCTGTAGTGTAGTACTCCACTAATGTCAGAATGTCAAAGCACAAGATCAATTAGGACTTTCAAGTTTGTAATATCGGCTAAGGGACGGTTTGGAACTATTTGGTCAAGAATAATGACTATCTTCCCTAAGAGATTTAACACATCACACTTTACATTCAACTAATCTCCAACCAACCTATTATTACACCAATATTATCTTCCCAACTCTCTTTTGTTTTTGCCTCCTCTTTTCAAGTTAGCTTACACATCCTTAGTAGAGAGTATTTTCTATCAACACATGAATCATAGATCAATTATATTTTTCATTTCATTACTCCCTACCAACAACATATAAGTCTTTTCAACACACCAAAAGTTATTTTCTTGGGGCTTCACTTCACTTTTTTCCTTCTTTAACAATCTTACACTCCTTACATCTTAATTTTTCAACTAAAGCGCTTAGGAGTTTTGGATCAAATTGCGGGCAGTTGAAAGAAATGGGAAAATCTATTCATGAGGCTACCAAAGAACAGGCTAAAGTCTCAACAGGGCTAGCTAAGGTTATGTACAAGGGGTAGATAAAGAAGGTCTAAAACATGTCTATCAAAGAAATGCCTATATCATCTCCTAAACTTCACATTCTTTATTTTTCTTTGCAAACACATGGGGCAAGTTCTAGACACCAAAAGGCAACATGGAATGAGAAAAACCCCACTCATACATGGCACATGTTCAAATCAAGAAGGGCACTTATAGAATCTCAACCAAGCAATTCCAAGAATTCACATTTAAGCCAACATCACACAAGAGTTAGATAAAAGAGCCTAGGTGTCTCACAATAGTCATTCAACTTTTCAAACCATGCCATAGAATTCAACATTAACTTTCCTCAAGTAATCAGGTGTAGCACCTAGAAAGAGCATATCTATTTATTCCTAATGACAAAAAAAATTAAATTTACTCCTAAAAATCAAAAAGGATACTGGGTTCAAAGGGCTTCCCCCCCAAAAAAGAACCACAAAGAAAATCGAGGGGTAGGTAAAGTGTGCTTCTACTTAACATACCAAACACAAAAAAAACTCAAAACAAATAAAGTTAAAATCTTTTTGTAATTTTTTTCAATTTAATCAAAAACTTGCAAATTAATAAAAATAAAAATCCTATAGCGCACTTCACCCTAAACAAATTTAGAAGATTCCCACGCCACACTTAAAACCATACTTTTTCTCCAAAGTATAAATTAAATGCAAAGTTAGGAATACTCCCTGAGGCCTCTACGCCTAGCTAGTAGCATCATATCCAGCAACGGGGTTCGGAGGACCCCATACTTAGTGTGCTCCATGCTACTTAGCTAAGATCTCAAGTACTCAGACTTCCCTTCAACCTGTTGACACAACACAAAAACAACACCAAAAGTGATACTAAAGACAAACTAAAAAGAATAAACATACTACCTTAACTTGGGTTGCCTCCCAAGCAGCGCCTGATTTACAGTCGCAACACGACTCAGATCACAACTTTTATTCCCAATCTCTCATCCTCTTCCTCCTACTCAGGGCCCATCTTCTTCTTCTTTTCTGACCTCTTGGGTGCTCATGTTGAGGTCTGGGGCCTTTATTACACCTACCTTTTCAGCATTCAATTCAAGTCTTTTAGGGTCAGGCTTGTATGTCAACTTGGGCAACTCCATGAGAGAGTTCGAAGAGGTAACTAGAGGTACTCTCTTTTCCACCCCACACTCATCCACTTCCATAGCTGTGATCAAGCATAGATCTTTGTAGTGTGAAGGTGTGTTGAGTGTTGTGTACACTCTGAAGACGACCTCTTCATCATTAAGTCTCATCTTGAGCATGCCCTCTCTCACGTCAATTAGTGATCCACCAGTAGCCAAGAATGGATATCCTAATATGATTGGTACCCTTTCATCTGTATCATAATCAAGAACAATAAATTCAGCAGGAATAATGAACTTACCAACCTTGATTTGAACATCCTCAATGATTCCTTCAGGGACCACTATGGTTCTATCCGCCAGTTGTAGCACAACTGAGGAAGGTCTTGACTTCCCTAATCCAAGAGTTTTAAACAATGAAAGAGGAATCAGATTGATGCTTTCCCCCAAGTCACTCAAGGCTTGAACAATATCACTTTCACCAATTTGTATAGGGAGGATGAAGCTCCCAGGGTCCTTGAACCTTTTGGGCATATTGCTCATCACATTGAACTGCACTCCTTAGTAAGTGCCACAGTCTCAATATCCGCTAGCCTTCTTTTGTTCGCCACTACATCCTTCAAGTACTTAGCATACTTGGGCATTCCCTGCAAAACATCTAACAAAGGATGGTTAATGTGAAGTTCTCCGAATGTGTCAAAGAACTTCTTAACACAAGTATCTTCTTTTGCTTTCTTAAGCCTCTGTGGGAAGGGTGGTGGTGGTCTGTTGTGAGGTTGCTCAATCATCTTCTCATTAGGGTACTCAAACTTCCCCTTTTTGTCAGCTTCTTTTGACTCATCCCGCTTCTCTGTCTGCTTGGAAGTGATCAACTCTTCTTGCACCTTATGATTTTTCTTTGGGGGTGCATCAGTTAAATCTCTACCACTTCTCAAGGTGATTGCCATCACTTGCTTTGGATTTTATGTATCACTAGGAAAATCCCCTTGAGGTCTTGTATTATGTGCCTGAGCTAGCTGTCCCATTTGAACTTCTAATGTCTTTGTGGATAATTGCTAATTTTTTATGTCAGCAGCCATTTTCGCTTGCTCAGCAGCAATCTATTCTTGATTAGCCATGATTTTCTTCAATATTTCCTCAATATTATTGGCCTGAGTGTTGGTCTGTGTAACTTACTGCTATTGAAACTACTGCAGTTGATCCTGATTACTGTCCCAAGAGTAGTTGGGCTGACTCTGCCTATTTCAGTTGTAGGAATTACCATAATTATGATTGTCTTTCTGTGCATTGCCTATAAAGTTCACCAATTCTGGATTTGCTCCACATAAATCTATCGAATAACCACTCAGACCATAAGTTTCGTACCAAGTCTGAACCTGTTGAATTGCATTAACCTGAGCCTAAGTTTGAGCTGTACTCAACTTGTTAATCTGAGCCATAATCTTAGTCTGAAAACTGGTCAACTATGGCGCTAATGCTATGACACCATCTACCTCAATCATACCTGCAAGCTTCTTCACCATATTTATGGACATGTCACCATTCAACTCTGTATTACCTTATGCAATATGGTTGAGGAGAGTATATATCTCATCATAGGCCTTTTTTAAAGCTTGACCACCTACCGCTGAATCTAGCAAAATCTTTGTATTATGGTCAAGAATTTCTAGAAAAGTGTGAGCTAGTACCTCATTTATCTGCTGGTGATGTGGGCAATCCCTGAGAAGAGACTTGAATCTCTCCCATGCATGGTAGAGATTCTCATCGAGTTTCCGCTTGAAGCTCAAGATTTCACTCCTCAACTTTGCAGTTTTGGCTGAGGGAAAAAATTGAATGAGGAACTTCTTTTCTAAATCATCCCATGTTGTGATCGAATTTGAAGGTTCTGCCTTCAACCATTTCTTCGCTTCTCCTAATAATGAGATTGGGAAAAGTGTGAGCCTCACGTAGTCTGTGGAGACTCCTGCGGGAATGAATGTGTCACTGATCTCCAAAAAGTTTTGGAGATGAACCTGTGGATCTCATGGGACAAGCATGTGAATTGCCCGCTTGTGTGCAACAATTGCACCATATTCTGTTTTAGTTCAAATCTACCTCCTGTGACTGGATTCTGAATGCAGGAGGTCACATTAGTTGCGAGTGGAATTTTGCCACTTCGCGTACTATCCTACGAGCTGGTGGTGGTTCCTCCACCATAACTTCAGGAATAGTCTCAGCTGATTGAACTTGTCGATTTTGATTGAGAAGTGATGCTTCTCTCAACTCTTGGTGCAAGTGTTGCTCAGGTTCAGGAAGTGGGTTAACCAGTTCCTTACCCCTTGCTAGCTTGCTCAATATTAGAACCTATACCTGCAAGTTCAGTAGCTAATATCAAGTTGTTAGCACTTATAAAACAAAATAGTAAAAACAAAAATCAAACGATTGATAATTTTCAAGTCCCCGACAACGGTGCCAAAAACTTGTTATGTTCCAAGCACACATGCAAGTGTATGTGGTCGTGCAAGTAATAAAGTGGCTCTTATAAGCCGAATATCGATCCCACAGGGACTTGGTGTTTAGCAAACAATCCAACTTAATTCTTACTATTAAAGTTAAACATGTACGATTCGTCACCAAGAGAAGTTTGAGCTTTTATTTTGTAAACTAAATACTAAAAATAACAATGATATGAAATTTGGATTGCAAACAATATATGGATATATCCAGGGTTGAGGCATTTACTTCATATTCATGCATAACTATGGTTTCTAGCCAGTATTGGTGTTTATCGTGATTGTTAATCTATGGGGTTGATATTATAACTCGGGAATGGTCATCCTCTAAGTCATCTACCCAAATTAATCTCACAACTATATCGTTGAGCGGGGATGTGAGTCTTTAATTCAGATGCATTAAACTATCTTCCCGTTTCATCAACCAAGTGGGGAGTTTGGGTATATCGCTATCCTAACCGCAAATCAACCTTCACAATTAATATCTAATAGTTAATGACAAGATCCACACTCCCTAAGTTCTTCATTCTGTCCCTCAATTCCTATGGTCAATTCATTTTGAGACTTAGATTTATCCTAAAGTTCATGACGCTTTAGAATAGTAAAACAAGAATGCAAGAACAATCACATGACTTGATAAACAAATGAACCAACTATAAAACCATAATTAAGCAGTCATGTTGTAGCCTCAACCCTAGAAATAGGGTTTTTATCCACTCATAGTATTACAAAGAATCACCATAGATGAGTTCATAAAGTAAAGCTACAAGAAAGAAAAGTTAAAGAACAAAGAACCCTAGTTTGAGCTCCTTGATGTCTTGTCTGCTATCCAATTCATGTGTTCTTCCAAGGATCGATGTAAATGTTGCTAATTACTACTTATATAGTATTTTAGGTCGTCCATAGTCTGCCCCCATAAGATACATATGCATTTACAACTTTGCCCCCACTTAAACCAAGTTAAAAAAACCCAATTTTAGATCTTTTTTGGGGGGTTGCGTCGCGTGGCTGGCCACGGGGACAAACCAGTTGAACTCCACGATTGGGTGGGCAAGTCTGACCCTCCACGGGCCTCCACCTCAGCCTTGAGGGGTGTGGCAGATGGCCCCCTCCAAACGTGAAGGTTCGTCCACTTTTTGCTCTCTTCTCCTCGTTCACTTGTTCCTTGATTCCCCACTTCTTGTGGCTTGTTTGTAGGCTTCATTTAGATTCCATATATCCTCCAATGATCTCCTACAACAATTTATAACACACATTAGTACATACAACACAATAGACCTCATCAAAGTACACTAGAATACGCATAGCTCAAGTTAGCAAATCTAGTTTTCTTGTCCAAACTCTATTTTATTATTTTGACTCTTGACTTGTTCCAAATGCACTTTAAACACTTTAAACATGTACTTTAGCAACCAAATACACACATATCATTATCAAAGAGCATGCCAATCTGATTAGCATGGCCCCATCCCAATAAGGGGAATTGCTCCATCAACCCCTGTATTACATCATCTTGTTGCCCAAGTGGCAATATCAAAGGCGCGGGTACCTCATTCTTTACACTCTCATCATGGCCATCCACAAACTTTCCCTGAATATTGATCACGGAAACCATATGAAGCTCATTCGATGGTCTCGTGGGTTGGCATAAATTAACTGTCACTTCCTTGCATCTAACCCAGAACTTGAGTTTCCCGAGTTCAATATCAACTAAGTCTCTCCATGTAGCCAACAATGGTCGCCCCAATATGATGGGAACCTCAATATACACCTCACAATCAAAGATAACAAAATTGGCCGATAAGATAAGCTTGTCAACCTTGACCAATACATCAAATAGGATTCCTACCGGGCATTTGATGGACCTATCAGCCATGAGAAGTCTCATAGATGTAGGCTTGGGTGTACCTAAATCTGATTTCTTAAATATCACTAGGGGAATTAAGTTGAGACTCGCCCCTAAGTCACACAAAGCCTTCCGGAACACAAACATGCTAATAGTGCAAGGAATTGTAAAGGCACCCAGGTCTTCTCATTTCTCAGCAATGTTGCTTGTCACCACAACACTACAACTGTGTGAGACTTCCACGGTACCCACATCAATAACATGCTTCTTCTTGAGAATCTCCTTCATGAATTTTGTGTACTCGGGAATTTGTATTAAAGCCTCGACCAAAGGGATATTAATAGAAAGCTTGCTAAACATGTCAGCAAACTTTTTGAATTGGTTCTCCTCCTTCTTTTTGAAAAATCTTTGTGGGTATGGAGGAGGTCCCTTAAGTAGTGTGGTCGACACACTTGGAACATTAGAAGTCTCCTTCTCGACATCAACAACAATTTGAGGAGGGCATATGTCTTTCTCCTTCTTAGCACAAGTATCATCATTTACAAGAAAGTTGGGTGCACTAAACTTCACCCCAACTTCTGGCTCTTCATCATTCTTCTTATTCATAATCTCAGCCTCGCTTATAACCATCATCTCTACAATAACCTCCACACTACACTTCTTCACCACACCACCCACTCTTCCACTCTTTGTAACAATAGCCATGACATGCCCATCATTTTTCAAATTTGCTGTAGTATCATTCGGGAGTGTCCCCTTCATTCAAGAATTTATTTGGGTGGACAAGTGGTTCATTTGCACCTCGATATGCTTGATAGAAGTCGAGTGTGAGATCATCATTTGGTGGAGAGTCGCCACTTCACTCTTAAGATCCTTCACTCCGCTATCGGTTGACTCAACCTTCTTCAAAACATGGGACAACATATCCTCAATTTTTGAATGTCTGGGGTTTTTTACGGTGGGCTGATAAGTGGAATCCGCCTTTGGATAAGGCATATAAGGATTTGAACTTCGATGATTATATCGGTCATCTTTTTTTCTCACAATCCCTCCAATGGCCATCACGCACTTTATCTTTGATCCAACCTTAATTCTCATCCCTCGGGCACTAATAAATGGGTTCAGAACCTACTGACAAATAGCAAATCTTCCCATACACAATAGTAAACACCTCTTCTTCACTAGGTTGAAGCTCCGGAGTGCTCATGTCCGTTACACTTTAGTATTACCGGGCCCCATCATGTGATTGGCCAAGAGATCAATTTGTATTAGCATTTTGGCCATAGTCTCATCTCTTTTCTCGTCTTTATGGCACATTTTATTTGTCAAAATAGATGAGGTCACACCTTTGGAAATATCATCCTCCCTTGTATGCCAAGCACGATTCGTCTTGGTCATCATTTCTAGAAAAGCTGAGGCAATACCATATAGCTGATCCATGAAGGTACCACTTGCAAGGTTATTGGCCACAGACTTGTTGATTGAATTCAAATCCCTATAAAAGCTTTGGAGAAGGACATTATCCAGCAATATGTGATTGGGGTACAACAAGGGTTTCTTTTTAAACCTCAGCCACGCCTCATGTAATGGTTCATCTTAGAGTTGACAAAAATTAGTGATTTCATCCCTCAATTACATCATTCTTGAGGGAGGGAAGAATCTCACCATAACTTCTTTGACAAGACCATACCATATGGTGATTGGGCCTTCCAGAAGCTCTTCTAACTATCACATCGCTTTTCTCATGAGGGAGAAGTGAAATAAGTGAAGCCGAATAGATTCTTGGGGGATGTTGTGGAAGATTAACGGCTGGCAGATAAAGTTCTGGATGTGCCTATTTGCATCTTCATGTGCAGCCCCTATGAATAATCCTTTCATTTATATGTGGTGGAGCATGGTGCTCGTGACATGAAATACCACATGGCCAACCATGAGAGGTAGGTAGATTGCACCTACACCTCCTTGAATATCGGGCTCAGGGGATGAATCTATAAATCCATCAATACTTTCATTGTCGCCCACTTCGCTAATGGGAGGCCTGCTCAACAATCAAAAACAACCAAACAAAGTAAAAACGAATAAAAACTCACAATCACAAAGGCTACTCAAAACCAATTCCCTGGAAATGCCACCATTTTTAATAATGCTCAAGTAACACTCTCCATACGAAGGTGATAGCAATCGTTAGAGAAAAATAAAATTTATATTCCCGATGAGGAGTCGGGGTCGATCCCATAGAGAAATGGTAGAGTCGCCTATAATATTGTCGTATATTAGTCACCAATAGAGTAATCTTTAAAACAACATAAAAAGTAAAATGGGAAGAAATTAGGGAATTGGGAATTTGTCACAATTGCAATTCCAAAACAAAACAATAAAATAAATGCGGGTTTGTAACAAGAAAGGGGATGACTAGGGGTATGTTTCCAATGAGACTTAAATATGGGATAAGGTACTTGTTCAATTATGCAAATTCTTAATAAATTATATTGATAGCATTGGTTTTAGTTACATATGTTAATATTTCTATCTAACAAACATATTTCTGATGGTCTTTGTTCAAGCACCATGTTTCAACATTAACCAACCAATTTAGGCTTGGGAAAGTTACACTATTTCTAGCTTAGACTCTTAAATGAGTATTTTTTGATTGAACTATTTCTAGCCTCAATCTAGATGGAAATCCCAACTACCCACTAGTAAGTTCTCATCCGAAATTATGAACCTCTTTCTCAAGCAAGAACACAATCAAGTAATTTCAATCAATGTTTGCAACCATTAATTTTAGAGTTAAAATATGGAGAATTCACTAGACCCATATCAATTTAGCAATTATAAGCACAATTGAACAAGACCCATACCCAAATTCAAATACCCATCATACACATACCCCTACACAAGAAAACTAGCCAGTCATGCTAAAGGAATAAGAAATTATACAAAGTGGGTAATTCAAATTCCCTTTCATTAATGGAGATAATTTCCAATATCCAAGCTCAATAGTACAATAATGGTGAATCCAAGGTTGAAAATAGAGAGAATGCAGGAAAATCCTCTATCTTTCCTTGGGTGAGAAAACTTGTCAAGAACTATTCAAAACTGTGAAAAATTATTGTGTGCAATGTCCAAATTGGGTTTTAAAAGGTTCCCCAATCATGACATAAAGATAGGTAAAAATGCCCTTTGGGAGCCGTGCGGCATGATGTGAGATCGCACGTCTTATTGTGCGCATCGCACAACTCTGTCTTAGTAGACCAGTGACATGGCTTGATCTTTGAGTGTTATGCGAAGGGAGGTGTGGACCACACCAGGTATTGTGCACGTCGCATGGCGGACACACCTCTCAGCAGAATCTTCTTTTGTTTTTTAACTCCGTGCGAAGGGAGGTGCGGACCTCACCAAGGGTTGTGCGCATTGCACGGCGACTGCACCTCTCAACAGATTCTTCATCTCTTTTTCGCATCTTCACACTTCAACTCTTTTGGGTCCATTTCATTGTTTTCCACTTCTGACCAAGAGTACCTACATTCATATCAATAAAGGTCATAAGAACTTCTAAATCTTATCAAAACATGACAATAATTTATGATTAAAGGCTCAATAAGTTGATAGAGTACCGACTTATCACTAATCATGCAATTTAACCAGTTGCTAGATCCTGGTGCAAGAAGGGGATGATAAAAATATTCCAGGAACCATATTTGTTGCAAATAATGGACCCTTCAAAGTCGGTAGCTCCCCTTTTACACTTGGTTAGTGCGCAGAAGATGTCTCTAAAAATCACGGGTACAAGAGTAGGGTTATTCATTTTGGTTAATGTTTGCACTACTCAAGCCAAATGAATATCAATTGTGCCATATCGCTCTGGAAAAACTAACTTCCCCAAGAATGCCACGATGAAAGCAAAGCGTCTGTGTACCTTCCATGTCTGTAGGTCCCCTTTGTTGTTTAGTTGGCCTCGATACTTTGGAAATCCTCCCTCTCGACCATACCTATGTAATAAAAATTTCAAAGAAATTCAACCCTTTTCCAAACTTTCTATTTCCATCTGATTGATTTTTAATAATTTTAGAAACTTTCTCCCATCACATTTTTAGGGACTATAGGTCTCTTGTTTAGGAGATCAAAACCTCAGCGAATGGAGCCCACCCCCATGAAGCTCGCTATTTTCTCTTAAGTTGGGGTCATCTTAAAATTAGAGAAACAAAATACATTATTTTTGTGATCCCAAGTTTGAATCAACGTCTCAAACACATCTCTTCTGGGGTGGATTTTCAGCATGTGCACAAGATGTCCCAAATGATCATACTCCTCTATTTCATTTCACCATTGCCACAAAAGCGATGGTATCTGATCGACAATAATGAAATTTGGTATTTCTTCAATCCTGGGTCTTTTATCACACATTCCTCTAGTTGATGGAGCCATATTATACCTTTTAAAATTAAAAAAATTAATATGTTAACACCTACCTAGACATTGTCGTCACAAATTTAATTAAAGTAGAAGAAGATGCATAAAAAGTAAAAAAATTTAAAGCAAAAATTTTGATCGTTGTAAACCCCAAATGACTATTTTGACATAAGACATTTATTTTTTATTTTTATTTATTTATTTATTTATTTAAAAAGAAAGGTGAAAAGAGAAAGATGAGGCCGAACCTGAAGAAAGTTGTCTACGTATCACACCAAATGGGGAGAATCAGGCCTGTGTAGTTCATGTAGTAGAAAGAACGATCTGAATTTCCTTTTAAAAAAATGAAAGAAAAGAGAAAAGAGAAGAAAATAAAAAAAAAGAAGAGAGAAGAAAACAAAAACACCAAACGATTTCCAAAATTTATTTCAAACGCATTTTCTCTCTTTTTTAAAAAAATATCGAAAGATAAACCTTTTTTTATCCTATTGATCATCTTAAAGATGGTCAACATGCAAAAGTCTTTAAAATGAATGTATTTCATATAACACACAAAAATGAACATGGTGATCTTTAAAAGGCCACTTGTCTTAGATAGACTTGGCCCGTGTTCCAAGTCGCACTAGGTCAAGTGCATGTGATGCAAACAAAGAGTACCCTACAAGGGATAATCATCGGTCATAGTTTTTTGTTCCGCTTGGTTCAACATCCTAAAGAGAAAAGGCTCTATACTGATTAAATTGAGTGGACAACTTCGACTGAGGAGAGTCAATTTACCGCTAGCAGAGCTATTTCAGGTTTACTAGTGGTCTATCCCCGCCTAACATGTGTGACTAATATTTATAAACTAGGAGCGTAATCGCACACTGGATCATCTCAGACAAAAGGTTTTGTGAAGCATATCCAAACACATTGTAAATAGTGATTGATGTATTCAGAGACTCAGAGGGGTGCGCGAGAGAAGACAATTTATAAATGCAGTCACAAAATATCAAAATGGTAAATAAACAAGCAAAGAGAAAATTAGGACAACAAACGTAATACATATATCCCAAGAAATAAAGAAAGTCAAACATAAGTCAATATTCAAAGCTCGAATTTCGGTTATCCCTAGCAGAGTCGCCATCTGCCACACCCCTTTTTTCTACCCCGCTTAAAGATGTTTAAAGGCTTTTTGTAATTAAAGTGATATTTGGAAAGAAAGTATTTATTTTATTTTATTCAGAGTCACCACTTGAAATTGAGCTTTGGTGTTTCAAGTCATCTTATTTTAGATCCCTAATCAAAAGAAAGTTGACTTTTTAATAATTGTCAGAAAAATCTAGATAAGGAATGTTGTTGACAGAGGAAAAGGTGTTAGGCATCCCTCGAATTCCGTGGTTCTATCACGGTCATTTCATCAACTTATATTTGACTTAAATTAATTTTTGGATAAACCTATATTTGTTAGTTGCTTAATTTACTTAAGGAATATGCATAAAATTGTGACTAATTATATTTTTGGCCAAGGAGCGTAGCCACAGACAAAGCCTTTTATTTATTAAAGTTGACCAAGGAGCTTAATTGCACACATGACAAAACTCGATATTAATCATGCCTAAATTTATTTAATGTCAGACGATAATTAAAATATCTTTAAATTATTTTAATCTACCAAAAAATGTTATTAAAAATAAAGAAGTTGTTTACTAGTTTTTCTAAAAGGATATTAACCTACTTCAAAATTGAAACTATTAAAGTAAAAATTATTTGTCACGTCTTTTACCAATTTTACTTTAAATTCAACGATACAAAACTTGAACCCGCTTTATATTATAATGTCACGTGCGAAATCTGCACAAACTCATAATATTAAATTGGAATCAAGTTTCATATAATCCTGAAATTAAATCATACAAAAGAAAGATGGAGGGTTACCTTTTGCGAAAATTAATTCCCTACAAAAGTTACTACAATCTACTGATTTCCAAAGTTAACAAGTCGCTAACTTTCAAAAGCCACGAACTTAAAACCACGAAAGAAACCTCAAAGTATTTGTTTTCTATTTTTATGGTGTTGCGTGTGTTTTTTGGTTGCTGTGTAGTGTTGTTGTTCTATGTATTATGTATATGAATTGTAGGTATTGGGTATTGGGTGTGTATCAGGGGCGGATCTACAATAGAGTTAGAGGGCGCCCGGGAACCCCCTAACATTTTCGAGGACCTTGTAATTATATTAAAAAATCGATTAAACGTACAATAATATCTTGATGAGAACCCATAATCAAAGTTGTAGTTGGTGCAGTGGCCTTGGAGGACCCTACTAAATCATTTAAGGCTGCTGTATGCGGGTTTGAACCTCTGCAGGGGCCATTTTTAACTCGTATTTTGTAATTGGGAACCCACTAATTTAAACTCCTAGATCCTCCTCTGGTGTGTATATGTGTAGATATATATAGGGGGTTAAGTACAGGTTTGGTTGCTGGAGGGATCAGGAGTTTGGAGGTTTTTGTGTGTGTGTTTTTATGTGTTTTGCCATGTGGGTGTGTTTAGGTTTGTGGGTAGTTTAGTTGGACTAGGAATAGTTTAGGGGAGTAGGGGTTTAGTTTACTTGGAGAATAGGTTTGTGTATGTGTTGGCTAGGGAGTATTTTAGGATAGTTTTTTTTCCATTAATAGTTTTTTTTGTCTTTTTCCTTTTTTGAATTTATCCTTAAAAGATGAAAATATTAATTTATTATATTTAGGTTAGATAAAAATATAGAAAAATTAAATAGCTAATTCAAACTAAAATCTATATATACTTAAAAATAAAAAAGTCTAGCCTAAGATTATGCCAAGTGGTAGTTTAGGGTAAAGACATGTGGTAATTTTAGGACAAAATTAGTTAAGTTAAATAATAATTAACTAACTTTTGAACTTTTAAAAAATTTCAAATTTGATAGTTATTAGTTTTTTCAGTTTTAATTATTAAATATAGAGAATAATTAAACTACCAAAAAACTAGAAACTTTAAAAACATCTACAAAAATAACCAAAAATCGGTAAATTCAAATACTTTAGTTTTCCCCCCTGTTTTTAATATTTAAATTCTACAACATTATAAAAAGACTCAATAAATAGACACTTTTAAAACTTCTATAAAATAACTAAAAAAACCCCAGTAAATTCAGGTAAATATAGATGTACAAAAATGATTCTGTAACAAAATATTCTACACTTTTTATTTATAACTGAATTTTAAATTCAGAATTTCAATACTTTAGTTTTTTTTACTCTTCTTAATATTTAAATTTTACAACATAATGAAAAGACCCAATAAATAGGAACTTTAAAAACTTCTACAATATAATAAAAAAAAACTCAGTAAATTCAAATGAATATAGATAAACAAAAATGATTATTCTACACTTTCAAGTTTTACCGTGCAGTAAAAAAATTATTTATATATAATGACATTGTATTCAAGGAGTATGATTGTAGAAACACAATGAAAATAGTAGACGAAAATGGAGAATTCGGTGATATTGAGAGTCGGTGTTGGAGGAGAAATTGACGATGGCAGATGCGAGGAAGCTGCTAAAAGTATCACAACTGGAGATGGTGAAATTGAAGCTAAAACAGATTGAAAAGAATTGTATTTCCTGTTTTTTCTTTTTCTATTATTTTATTCTCAAAAACAAATAGAAATTAATCGATGGCAAGAGTTTTTTATATATTATATTAATATATAGTGCTACGACTATTTAGAGATTTTCTCATTTTTAATATATAATTCTTATGCAGACTTATGAATTGCTAAATCAACGGAGATAACATGTTGCAAGTCCTTATTCACGGCATTGTCACTTTTTAATCTTTTTTTCAGTTTTCATTATGAATTTGACTCACAAAAATTTTTGTTTAACATGAAAAACATAAAATTTACACAATTTATTTCTTTAGTTAATTAAATTATAAAACTATTTAGTTGAATACGATCTATCTATGTCGACTTATGTATAATATGCGCTTTTGAAAGAAAATATAACCTATCTTTCGATTGATAGAAGTTATCTACTTGAATTTCAATTGTAAAAAAAGAAGATAAATCATGTGTTTAATTGATTTATCAAAAAATAAAAATTTAAATATAAATATAATAAATTGGCATCATCGTGAGAGATTTTTCTGTTAAAATAATAACATATTTTTTATAATTAAAACTAAGACAAGATTAATATATAATAAAATAGTTAATTATTGATAGTTAATATGAACAACATTGTTCATCCTTCTCATAAATATAAGATTTTATACATGAAATTTTGCATATTGCTAAATCTTTTATAGATACCATATATGTCTATGTTCTTACCTTTACTATTATAATCCACATCCTTATAAATACACATACCTTCATCATCCCATTTTTTTATGCATTGTGTATGTCTCACACGACACTCACATAGATACATATTCACTATATAGTAAAATTAAGATCGTAAAATTTCTAGAAGAAAAGGAAAAGGACACATCATAATATATTGGTTATTTTTTCATTAAAAAAATAGCATAATATATTTAAGAGGATGGAAGAAAGAACAACATAAACAGAGCAAGCCACAAAAAGAGAAAATTAAAGAATTATAAACAATTTTTAGAAAATCAAAGAATATTTTAGAAAAGAGTAATAGATAATGATACTAAATCAAGTGGCTAACTAATAAAAGATCATACCATAAATGTAAAAAATAGTTGTAATAGTGATTCACGGTAAAAAAAAATATAAGAAACAAAAAAATTATTTGATGACTATATAATTGATTTCCCTTAATATTATAATATTTTATTATTAGGCATATTCCTTGAGAAACAAAATTATAGTTGATCAAATAAATCAAATCATAAATATTTTAACAATTCTAATTTTTTGCATATGGTTCATATACAATTGTTTCTATTATTTCTCTCCGCTATTTTTTTTCTCTGAAATAATCCACACATCGCGCGGGCACGTATACTATTATAATTAAAGAAAATTACTAAAATCACTAGCTTATTTATTAAAAATCTAAATTAAAGGAAACACATTTTTTGTAAATTTTCTTTTCTTTTAAAGAAATAAAAAACAAAACTTTTCTTAAAACGTGACTCTATTTTTTTGTAATTTTCAAATACTTTAAAAACTATATAAAATTAAAATACCTAATGTAGACCTAAAAGAAATATTTTAAACACTAAATGATGTAAACTTTAGGTATGGTCAAAAATTAGGTGTTCACAGCATGCCCCTCTTTACTTGGAAACACAGAGAGTTTTCAAGCAAAGAAGAAAACGTCATGACTGATTTTTGACTTGACCATTTATTCAAAAGTAGTAAAATAAGCAAATGGAAAGAGGTGTGACCGAGCCCTGGCTTTGAGCAACCTACATATCTCAGGTCATAAAAGAATCAGGTCATGTGTAGTTCAAGTGGGTGTAGGGATGAAAGAATGAGTTGGGGAGTCAAGTGAGGTTCTGTCAAGGTTTCGGTCCGTGAAACCTATTTTTACATCTGAAAAAATGAAACTAGAAAGGAAAAATAACAAGATCCTATCCATTCTACTTGTCTTGACTCTCTTCCTCCAGATTTTCCTTTTTGATGTAGTTATCACCTCACATTCTGCGGTGGGTACCTTGATCTCAAAATTTGATCTTGAAGTTAGGATTTGAGACTTGAACTTGCAACTTGGATTGAGTCATTGACGCCCCTTCAAAAAAATAATTCGTAGAATCTCTTGGATGCTTATTCTCTCGATCAGAGGGTAAGAAAATGTCTCTTGAGACGTTGGACCGCTATATGTGTCAGACTAGACTTTAACTGTCTTCGAGATTGAAAATTCTTCTCTTCTCTAACTGAGAATGGGATTCCAATCTTGATTATCAAATGTGTGCTTCGCAAGAAGACCTGCAAGCCATCAAAGATAAACAAAAATGAACAAAATTTTATGCCCTAATTTACACTAGGAAAATTTTGTTTATGATTAGTAAAGCTATAGCTAACTACTTAAAATAAAAAGGAAGACAATGATAGAAATCTAAGTTAGGTATAAAAATAAAATAAGATTCTTATTCTCAACAAATAAAACCAGAGAACATTGTACCCTGTGAAAGCTTTGAAAAAAAGAAAATATGATTTTTTTATAAAATGGAAATCAGGGATGTCCTACCTTGTGAAGACATGAAAAAAATAGAAAATATGATTTTATTTCAAAAAATAGCAACCACGGAATGTCGTACCATGTGATGACATGAAAAATGAAAAATAGGATTTTTGCTTCTTAAAATGGAAACCAGGAAGTTTTGCACCCTGTGAAGATATAAAAAGGTATATGGATTTTTGTGCTCTAAAATATGAAAAATATGACCAGAAAATATCATACTCTGTGAAGACTTTGAAAAAAGGAAATAGGATTTTTTTTCTTCCTAAAATGATAACAAGAGAATGTTATACCCTGTGAAAACATGAAAAGGTATAGGAATATTCGTGCCCTAAAAGGGAAACAAGAAATGACATACACTATGAAGACTTTGAAAAAATAAAATAATTTTTTTTCTTCCTAAAATGGCAACCAAATATTATTATACCTTGTGAAGACAGGAGGATATATAGGGGGTCTTTGTGCCCAACAATGCAACCAGGGGATGTCGTATCCTGTAAGAACATATAAAGAGATAGGAATTTGAATTCTCTAAACATGCAATTAGGAGATGTCGTACCTTTTAAAGACATGTGGAGATATAGGAATTTTGTGCCTTAAAGTGCGATCAGGGGATATCGTACCCTATGAAGATATATAGAGAGATAGGTGTTTTAGTTTTATAAAATGCAACCAAGGGATGTCGTACACTGTGAAGACACAGAAAAGATAAAAATAAGATTTTTTTCCTAAAATAATAATTAGGGATGTCGTACCCTGTGAAGACATATAAAGATATAAGAGTTTTTGTTTCCTAAAATGCAACGAGATAATGTTGTACCGAGTGATGGATATATAAAGAGATAGGAGTTTTGTGCTCTAGAATGCAACCAGAGGATGTCGTACCCTGTGAGGACATATAAAGAGATAGGGGTTTTAGTTCTCTAAAAATGCAATCAGGGGATATCGTATCCAGTGAAGACATTAAGAGATGAAGGGGTTTTTGTGCCCTATAATGAAACTAGGAAATGTTGTACTCTGTGAAGACATGAAAAAGATAAAAAATAGAATTTTTATTTCCTAAAGTAGCAACTAGGGGAGATTGTACCATGTGAAGATATACAAAGATATATGAATTTTTGTTCCCTAAATTACAACCATGGGATCTTGTACCCTGTGAAGGATATATAAAGAGATATGGATTTTTGTTCCCTAAAATACAACTAGAGGATGTCTACCCTGTAAAGACTTAGATCAATTTATCTTTTTTTTTTATTATTCTATTTAAAAAATGCCCAGTTTTGAAATTGAGGGACTTTAAAACTCTTTATTTTTTATATAGATAGGGATTTTCATTCCCTAACATACAAGAATGAGAATGAAATGATTATCAGAGAAAGCAAAGGTTTGAGAGACTTCACTTTGTGGCCCTTGTCTTTTCGCGAACTATTTTTTGAAGTTGCTTCATCCTTGTTTGAATAAAAAAATATTTGTGAGTTTTAAAATGGTGATTGGTTTGTGGCCTTGGTACTCTGTGAAATTTTTCTTTAAGTGTCCTCAACTTCTATACAATTGACTCTATCGGTGATTGAAAAAATTATTTGGAGGCCTTGAACTTTCATTGCCTTGATTACTTGGTCCAATATTATTTTGCGCTTGTGGTGTAACCAATATTATCCTTTAAAATACATCCTTGATTCAGTGACTCTTTCACCGATGCCTCAAAATAATACTTTTCTTTTCAGGCACTACATCTATCAGGTTTTATCAGAAATGGTTCTATCTCGTTGCCATTGCTATGCATGCCAAACAATATTTGCTCCGTACAACTGAAAAACCATAGCCAATTTTGCAACCTTTCTTTTCATTCATTTGACATAAGATTATACCAAAAGGGACTCAGACAAAAATAAAAAATCATAAAATAAAATTAAAAGGGTTCTGTTTAAATAAAAGGTGTTTCTTTCAGGTAAAGGAAGAAAAAGTTTATCTGGAGGTATGTACCGACTTCAATAAAATATGGCATGCATTTTGGACTGGACGTATGGTTTGTCAAAGTTGTCTAAATCTCAAATTAGGTTGCACCTTTCAATTTGAGATTGAATCCTCTATTTCGGTAGCTCTTATATCGGGATAAGCAATCGTTGTTCGATCAATGGCGCCTTTTGCCTTTTGAAAATTTTCACCGACTTACCTCTCTCATTTTATTTCTCTCAACTTACCATCGCTTTATAGTTCCTATGAGAGTTTTCACCTATAAGACTCTCTCATTTTTCTTTATCTCAACTTACCATCGCCTTACGGTTCCCATGAGAGTTTTCACCTATAAGACTCTCTCATTTTTCTTTCTCTCAACTTTCTACTGCCTTATGGTGCCCATGAGAGTTTTGACCTATAAGACTCTATCAATTTTTTCTTCTCTCTCTTACCATCACCTTATAGTGCCTGTGAGGATTTTCACTTATAAGACCCTCTTATTTATTTTATTTCTTACTCACCACCGCCTTATAGTACCTGTATGGGTTTTCACTTATATGACTCTCTCATTTTTCTTTTCTTGCTTACTATCACCATATGGTGCCCATGAAGGTTCTTAACTATAAGACTCTCTCATTTTATTTGTCTTTGTTCACACATCGCACATTCGTGTCACACCAAATATGGAATTCTCAAAGATTGATCAGAAGGTCTAATTGGACAAGGTAAAAAGGAGTTTAAGTGTAAATTACAACTCTAGGACCATTTAAATAAAATAAAAAAATGCCCCAGTTTCTTTGAGTACTGGAAAACTATGATTTTTTATTTGTTGGACCAAACCCCAGAATAGGGTTGTCTACGTATTCTTTTTACAAATCAGGATGAAAGTAGTTCAATGAACACACATTTTTTTAGTTTGTTGGTTTCAAAGAGGAAAAAACAAAAAAATATAAATAAAGCTCAAAGGGCTAGCAAGAGGTAAGTAGTGTTTTAATAAAGAGAATGATGTCCTTTTGTCATCTCAATCTAATAATGCTAAATACATAGGTGCCAAAGTGAGGAAGTGTTAAATATAATATCTTTTGACTGAGTCTCCATTAACGGCCATATTTGCCACCTTTACCTCTATATCTGTTAATCAGTACTGTCAATCAGTAAAGCTCATTTTGATAGTACATGTTTAATGACATAAGGGCCTTTCCAATTGAGGCAAATTTTCTCTTAGCCTCTTCTTGATGGAGAAGGATGTGTTTCACAACAAGCTGTCCAACTTCAAAATTCCTTGGCGTACCTTCTTGTTGTAAGATCGAACTATCCTTTGTTGGTATAACTGGCCAAAGCAAATAGCTATTAGCCTCTTTTCATCTATTTATGATATTTGTTCTAGCCTAGACTTGTTCCATTTTGTGTCATCAATCTCCGCTTAAACAATGATTTGAAGTGAGGGGATTCCAACTTTTGCGGGTATGAAAACCTCGGTCCCATAAACCAACAAGTATGGAGTTGCACCAACTGATGTATGGACAATTGTGCTATAATGACCTGTTCAGTCGTTATTAAAAAGCCACATCATTACGGATTGTGAGAATTATTGAAATACACTATCAAATTAATTTGGGGTGACTCAACAAAAAAATTCAAAATTTAAAATTTTACACGGGCTAACGTCATCTCACTATAACTGAAATTTTCTCGCTATAGCACTGCTGCTGTAGACCGGCAAGTCGCTATAGCGGGTTGACTGAACCAGTAGCCAGAAGAGTGGATTTTTATAATGGACTTCTCCTTTTCAGTTGCAAAAAGATGAGGGTTTCTCCAAAAACTTTCCTTGGCTGCCCTATAGCTTGGAAGCAATGGAGAGGAGGGATTTCAGCTTAAATAGGGTAAAACCCATGGATTCCAGGCCTAATTCTCATCAAAATTTGCCTTCGGAGCCAGAAGTTCATGTTCAAACTGCTGGAGCAGCTGCTTGGATCAAGGTAGGCTAGATTTAACTGAGTAGTTTAGAATTATTTTTTGAATACATGATATTTTATAGATTGAAGGGAGATTTCATGCATAGGTCTTCCGACACGAAGTCTGAAAGGCTAAAACGTATTGGTTATTGCTATTTAGCATGGGAAATTACTGTGGTAGGTAATATTGACCCTATGACTAATGATGAATGTTATATTATGGCTGTTAATCTTGGGGTAATAAGATTTTGGGGTGGGTTCATGGCACCACTAATGATTAAGTGAAAAAGGGATGGTTGGGTCATAGCAGATTCTCGGGATTGTTATAACTTAGGGGTATGGGATGAACATGGAAGGTACTGAGTTCGTGGTACTAAGAAAGGGGTTTCCTAGGGATGAATGTGTACTCCTTAATAGGTCAAGCGTTGAACTTTAGTATTAGTGTGCTAATTGAATAAGTCGAGAATCTGTCTGGGAAAGGTCATGTAAGTTAGGACGATGGACCATAGTTTGGTGTAGGTGATGGTTGAATTATTTCCCAATTTATGTTATGTGTGCATTTTAACTGTTCGTTAGTATTACTTTTACAATACATTTTTAGGGAATAAGGGAATGGATGCTAAATGATATCTGGTTGTCAATCTCATGTAATGAACCTGTCTTAAATGTTTGTTGGTTTTACAAGTATGGGTTGTATTCATTGTGGTTGTAATTGTGTGATATCTGTGATTCTTTGGTTGCCTCAGGTACCATGCCTGGTAAAGATTATTGGTTGGCTTGGGTACCATGCTTGGTATAGGATATCTATCAATTGGCTCAGGTACCACGCCGATACAAGTTCTGTTATGGTAGGCTCAGGTAGCACGCCTTGTATATGTTTGATTGTTCTTCAATGTGTTGGTTCTATAAGTGAACTGGGTTTATTCATTGTTAGGTATTTATTACATGTTGATCCATGAATAGCCATATTAGTGTGTTTAAATGCTGGGATGGTTCTTGTGTAGACCGAGGTTGCATGCTAAACACCATAGACTGTGTCCTAGGGACCCTTGGGTGGTTTGGGTTACTTGCAGGTTGTGACATAGTTATAGGTGGTTTGTTTACTTATGCACTTGGACATAACTTATTGTTGTAGAGTCATACTTGTTGACGTGGTTAATAATTGGTAGTTATGGTCTTGACTTGGTTTGTCAGGTTGATGATTGAAAGTTTTTCTTATATTCGGCGACTTAGATTATACGTATGTGTCAATATAGTCTGGAGTGGGTCTGGTAGGGTGGTTGAGTCACGGTGGCAATGAGAGTTTTGCAGGTTATCCGTTAAGTTGGTTAAGGGTCAAGGGCCAGGGTTGTTGGAATATGATCTTAAGTTAGAGTGATGGATTGGCTAATAGGGATAGATAGTAAATTTGAAATCGGGATTGGAATCAGTAAGGTAATTCTAGTGTTTGGATAGATGGGAAGGCTATGAAAGCCTTACTGTGATAGGGGGTTAGATTATGACATGATAGGAGGGTGGAATGGCTCTTCATGGTGGAGTTGGTAGTGGAAATAAGGTAGGGAGGCTTGGGATAGAGTGTATAAGTTCATGGTCAGTATCCTTAGGTAGTAAGGGTTGTTGTGAAAGGACCGAGATTGTATAGCTTCAATTTGTATGTTTCTTCTGAATATTTACATGATATTATATGGTGAATTCGGGTCGATCGATGATGCCTACCAGTATGTATTATTTGTACTGATACTACTCTTGCTATGCCACTTGGTATAGTCTAGTTGCAAGATCAGTGATATTTCCTAGGTGAAGACGGTGATGATCTCCAACAGCTTCTACTCCTCTCTTTTTTATGGTGGGAGCTGTGTCTTGTTTAAAATGTTGTAGTCTCTCAGAAGCTCTTGTACCTGTTTTAGACTAGTTCCTAGGGAGGGTTTTCTATTGTATTTGAAAATGTTTTCTATTGTAATCAAGGTTGAGATTGATTCCTTTTATTTTATTAGGATGATATATCACGTTTTCTATTTATTTGTACAATTCCTGTTTTAAATTGGGTGGTAAGGGTTCTTCTATCTAGGTGTTAGAGGAGGTGTCCACATGACCCGGTAGTTGGGTCATGACATGTGCAATATCCTAAAAGATTAAAAGGTAATTTCTCATGTCATTGTTTGGATCCTTGGACCATCCTCCTAAGAATCTTTTTGATGTTCTTGTTTGTCGCTTCAATTGCTCCATTTTCTTTGAGCCGTTAAGGGTTAAAATAATGATGTGCAATTTTAAATTGCTCGCAGACTTCCTTCATTAAATGACTATTAAGATTGTATGCATTATCTATAATAATGGTCTTTGGTATACCAAAGCAACATAAGATGTTGGAGTGAAAAAGGTCTACCACTGAATTTCCTGGTGACTGATTGTAAAGTAACTACTTCTACCCATTTGGTGAAGTAGTCAATGGCAACTAGAATAAATCGATGTCTATTAGATGTTGTTGGCTCAATTGGCCAAATAACATCGATGCCCCAAGCAATGAAAGAACAAGGCCCAAACATAAGTTGCAACTCTAAGAAGGCGAGTGAATCCAGTCACAAGGAATTTGGCACTGATGACACTTGTGGACAAAGCAAAGACAATCTCCTCCATAGTCAACCAATAGTATCCTGCCGAATAATCTTTTTTGCTAGAACATAACCATTCATGTGTGGGCCACATACACCTGAATGTACTATGTTCATATTCTTCTAATCTTCTTGAATGTTTACACATCTTAGCAGATTCAGATCTAGAGTCCTTTTATATAAGATCTCCCTTCTCAAGAATAAATCATTGGCCAGTCGTCTAATAGTTCTATTTTGATCTCTATTGGCGTGCACCAGATATTCCTTTATTTTCAAGATACGTTTGATATCATGGCTCACCATCTGGCTCTACTTCAATTATATTGCAATAACCATGTTGATCCCTAATTTTAATTTTTAGTGGATCAATGTAAGCATTACCGGGATAAGGAATCATTGAGGCTAAGGTGGCCAAAGCATTAACCAACTCTGTGAAACCTTGGAATGTTTTGAATTCGATGATTTTGAACTTTTTACTGAGGTCCTCTATACATTGTTGGTATGGAATGAGCTTAATATCTCGAGTTTCCCATTAATATCTCGAGAAGAGTGTATTTAACCTCGTAACTTGTGAATTTCTTGCTCAAATAATAGATTGTTTGATCTCTTTTTCCTGTGACATCATGTTGCTCGAGAACAAAACTGAAGAAATTATTCATCACTAACAGATAAAGAATAGAGCCTACCAGGTTTCGATGGGACTAACACTAGAGGGTTCGATAAATATTCTTTAATCTTGTCAAAAGCCTCTTGACATTCGCTTGTCCACTTGACAGTAGCGTCCTTTTTCAGCAGCTTCAATATGGGCTCATATTTGGTGCTAAGCTGAGCAATGAACCTGCTAGTGTAATTCAACCTCCAAAGAAAACTCATAACTTCAGTTTTGTTCTTTGGGGGGCGACAATTCTCTAATGGCCTTGATCTTATAGGGATCCAATTCGATGCCCCTTTGGCTGACTACAAAACCCAAAAGTTTTCTAGACAAAACTCCAAATGAACACTTGGATGAATTAAGCTTGAGATTTTACTTTTGCAATCTTTTGAAGAACTTTCTTAGGTCATGCACATAGTTAGCTCTGGTCTTAGACTTAATGATCACATCATCGGCATGTAACTCAATTTATTTATGCATCATATCATGCAAGATAGTAGTCATAGCTCTCATGTAAGTTGCTCCTGCATTCTTCAAACCAAACAACATGACCCAATAACATAAGTACCCTCATGGAGTAGTGAGAGCGGTGCATCCTCTTCATCTATTGAAAATTGGTGATACCCAACATAACAATCCACAAAATTTGGATCTCGTGTTTGTCATAACTATCAACCAGGATATGGTTGTTGGGTGAGGAAAAATTATCTTTGGGACTTTCTTTGTTAAGATCCCTATAGTCAATGCAAACCCTGCTTTTCCCATCCTTTTTTTGGTACAGGAACAACATTCACCAATCATGTGGTGTATCGAATGACCCTGATCACATTAAAATCTAATTGTTTCATGATTTATTCTTTAATCTTATCGCTCACGTTTGCCTTAAACTTTCATTGTTTCTATTGGATTAGTGGGAAATCAGGATACATGGGTATTTGTTGGCCACCAAATCAATACTCAAACCCGGCATGCCATTATAAGACTAGTAAAAATATTTTTATATTCGAACAAAGCTTGGATAATGTTATCTCTAGTCTTTTGTTCAGTGTGAACTCTTATCTTTATTCCCCTAGCTTCTTCAGGAGTTCCCATGTTAATTGCCTCAGTTGCATTTAGTTTAGGTCTGAGTAATTCTCAAACTGATCCAATCCTTTTTAACTTATTTAAAAGCCTCATCATCATCATATTCAATAACCGCGTGATTTATTGTTTTGAGATTAGATAACTTTTTGGGATCTGAATGTTATTCCGCATGCATGTCATGTTATTAATGTTGGTATTCACAAAACTGAAATGAGAAAAAATAGCAAAATTAAAAAAGAGAAAAAGATAGAATTAACTAGGAAACTAAAATTTCATTGAATTGGAAAAGATACGAGGGTTAACATCGAAGTAGATCAACTAAAATATCTAGATTGCAACCCTAAGAATAATCCAAAAGAAATGGAAAAATCAAAAAAATAAACTACCAAGACCCCTTCCTTGTGGGGAGAGTAGTGACTACCCAGTTGGTGAGCTTGATGTATAGGCCAATAAGATGCATATCTGCATGACTAAGGCCTTCACAAATCTGAATCACATTGTCACATTAAACAATTTCCCTGAAACCTTGGCATATTTTATCTTCATTGCATTGATCAAAATTTTGTTTGATGTTCTTCATATCAGTATTTGATAAAAGGCTCGGCAATGTGAGGAACCAACTTTGACAACCTCTAAACCTTCATTCTATGCTCTTTTGCCTATTTTCTATCAACTTTGGTTGAGGGCTTGCAGTAATTTGTACCACAAGAATAAGAAGTGGATTATTTATGAGGGATGAATTTGGGGAATGCATGGTGGAGGTCCCAACCACTCTAGACACGTTAGCATGTGGGTCGAACTCAGGTAGGTAAAGTGGATCACTTATTTAGGCCATTGAATCTGTCATGCTCAAAACTCTAGAGATCAAAGAGGGAGGCGCTTGCCTATTTATCCAGGCTTGGTATGTTTCAACCATTTTTTGTTGCAATAACCTTATTTCCTCCATCAATGCGTATTCCTGTAGAATCAACTGACTTTGGGCTTTTTTGTTATCAGATAATGTCCCATCTTTGTTGGTCATATTTCTTTTTCTTTTTGACCTTATATTGTATGGATGAGATGCCAGCTTAATCACAAACCAACCACCTTTAGCTTTCCCTCTCTAAAAAATAAGCTTCTTAAGGTTTAGTATTTTGTAGATATTAATCACACGTTGTATAGCATTTTCACGACCCAACTACTCGGATCGTGCGGGCACCTACTCTAATCAACCTAGATAGGAGAACTCTTACCACCCAATAAAAACAAGAATGCAAAAGTAAATAAAAAACCATAAAAATGCCTTTAATTATTAAAACTAGTTACAAAATCTTTGAATACAATGAAACCTTTTAAAATACAATGGAAACCCTTCCCAAGGAACTAGTCTAAATAGGTACAAGTGCTACTTAGAGGGACTACAAAATCGAGACACAACTTCTACTTTAGGAACAAATAACAGAAGGTGTTGGAGATCTTTACTGCCTCATGCCTGAAACATCTACTGAATCCTGCAACCAACCTATAACACCCCAGAATCTGAACCAACTTTTGTACAGGGGTTAGTGGGAAAAACGCAAAAAAATTCCAAGTTCCAAGAAACTAGGGTCAGGATCACAGGCCATTATTCAGGATCACAACCCATGGTGTAATCCGTCGTTTGGCCTCCAGTGTTTGTTCCCCTTCATTCCATGGGTGACTTCATGGATCGTGGTTTGAAACTATGGCCCATACTATCACTTGTGGAGTGTCCATCAAGGATATGCCAGTTCTCTATCTCAGAACCACGGATGATTCCATAGACCGTAGTTTAGAACCATGATCCGTCCTTTCAATCGTTGTCCAGCTCTTCAGAGGACCCTCAGTTTGGGCCTAAAACCCACGACTTAATCAACAGTCCGTCAATCCATTCCATGGACCATCCTATCACTCGTGGTCTAACTAATCAGAGTACCTTCAAAATCTCAGGGATAGAACCACGGTTCAGATCATGGTCCATCATTTAGAACCACCGCCCGTTGACCCAACCATGGTTCGATAATCCAAAAATTTCTAGTAGTTTTCTATTAAATTTCCAGGGGTATTTTAGACTTTTACCTATTCTTATAACCCAATACCCAGTCATTTTAGGCTTATTTTGAAAGGGTTTAATCAAACTTAGCCTAATTTTCCCTCATTCATAGGCTCAGGTCTCATAAAGAAAGAACATGAACAATTTTCTCTCCACCAACCTAGGGCTTTCTTCTCCAAAACTTTAGATCTCCATCCCCAATTCAGGAATCATCTTCTACTATGTATGTAGGTATTCAATAAGGATTTTGTTTGCTCTTATATCCAAAACCTCAGGTTTTTATATTGAATTCAATGTTTTAAAAACTAGGGTTTTTACCCTCTTATGCAGATTTTTATGGAATTCAATTCTCATACTTAGAATATGGTTTTTTATCTTGTTTAAATGATTTGTGTCATGTTTCTAATGATTTGCATGAGTTTTTACGAGAATTGAGAAATCAATGGTGATGTGACGCTAATTTACGTCACTTTCGATTCCTTTTTACTAAGAATAATCGTACGTTTTCAAGCAACCATTGTTGTTTTTGATGTTTTTATGTTGTATTTGTAGGAAATGGAAACAAACACGGAAACGGACGGAAATACGCGAAAAAAAGGATTCTTCCTAAGAGTGACGGCCTGAGTGACGGCCCGTCACACATGTGACGGTCCGTCACCAAGACCGTCGCATGGAGGCAGTGTTGCTGCCTAGCAGTGACGGCCCAGGCGACGGTCCGTCACTGCCCTGACGGCCCGTTGTCTCTGTCTGATGAGGCAGCTTTGTGGTTAACAGAATTGACCCCCGACTCTATCGCAACGTGGGGAGAGTTGAGAGGAGCTTTCCTAGAAAGGTTCTTTCCTCCCTCTCGGATGATACAGTTGAGGGACGAGATTAGCAACTTCAGGCAGCAACCGCACGAAGCACTGCACGAGACTTGGTTGCGATTTAAGAAGAAGCTGACACAGTGCCCCAACCATCAGCTGAACAACAAATTCTTGATGCAGACATTCTACAGGGCACTAAATTCGGCTACCAAGCCGACATTGGAAAACGCAGCAGGTGGAGCGTTTATGGGTCGCACTTTTGCCGACGCCACAACTATTTTAGACAGGCTCACCAAGACCAACAGGGCCTGGCACACACGAGATTCAGAGGTTGCAGCTAGCACCTATACAGTTGGTATGTCAGCTGAGCAGCGTAGGAAAGAAGAGGAGCGCGACCAAGACATGGCGCACCTGAAAACGCAGTTGGATCTCCTGACAAGGCACTTGACGTCAGGAAATATAGAGAAGGTACAAGCTGTGGGTTCCCAAGGTATAGAGACTGAGGAGGCAAATTACTTGGGGGGTTTCCAGGCCAATGGCCAGGGAAACCAAGGTCGGAACTATCAGCGAGACAACCACTATGAGAAAAGTGGCTACAAAGAGCGCGACCAAGGAAACTGGAGGAACAACACCGATAGAGGTGGGTTGTATATACCACCTGGCAATCGGGATAAAACTGGCAGCGAGGCTGAGACGTCCAAACTTGAGAACATGATGGCGAAGATGTTGCTTAAGGTGGAATCGACTGACTCTGGAGTAAAGGCAATGCGGACGGAGTTATCAATGTTGAGTCAGGTAGTAGAGTCACATTCCACCGCAATCAAGCAATTGGAGCAGCAAGTGGGTCAGATCTCGGCATCTTTAAACCAAAGGAAGACAGGTACGTTGCCGAGTGACACGACGCATCCGAGGAATGACGCCAGCTGTATGGCGGTCACCACAAGAAGTGGGAAAATATTACCGGAATCACATCCGGTAGTTCAAACTCAAGGTAATGTTGCGGATGATGAAGAGGCGGTAGAGGAGGAAACTCCAAAGCCCGCGGAGAAACGCAAGGAAGCTGAAAAGCTTCCAACTATGATGTTTCGACACCCACCTCCTTTCCCCCAGCGGTTGAAGAAGAAAGCTGACGATGGTAAGTTCCTGAACTTCATGACCATGCTGAAGCAAATTTCAATAAACATACCATTGGTGGAAGCGCTAAAACAAATGCCCGGTTATGCCAAGTTCATGAAGGACTTGATTACAAAGAAGAGGACGGTAAGTTTCGAACCGGAAGACAACCTCCATCACTGTAGCGCTATCTCTTCAAGGTCGTTAGTTGAAAAGAAGGATGATCTAGGTGCATTCACTGTTCCATGTACTATCGGGAAGCTCAACTTCGAAAGAGCTATGTGTGATCTTGGTGCTAGTATTAATTTGACGCCGCTAGCAGTGTATAACAAATTGGGTTTGGGAGCTCCTAAACCAACGTCCATGAGAGTGATGATGGCGGACCGTTCGGTAAAGCGACCCGTAGGGATATTGTCTGATGTGCTGGTCAAGATTGGTAAGCTTATATTCCCGGCCGACTTTGTGATCTTGGATTGCGAAGTGCACTTCGAAGTTCCCATAATCTTGGGACGACCATTGCTAGCCACAGTAAGAGCATTGGTTGACATGGAGAAAAATGAACTGACCTTCCGATTGAACAATGAAGTGGTCAAGTTCGATGTGTCTAAATTGATGAAGCAACCAAGTGACATGAGGGTGGTCGCGGTCATCAATGCCATTGAGGAACCTCCTGCGGATGTGCACCTTGAGGAGAAGTGTTTGGTCGAGACTCTAGCTGTTGTAAGAAGTATGGTGCGAGAGGGTAAACACGTAGAGGAAGGCGGTGAAATTAAACCTAGAAAACGAAAACACCGCAAGAGAATCTGCAAAGAAAGAGCGAAGAAGTTGTCGCGACTAGCGATGGAGCCCAAAGAGGAAGCTGGAACGCCACACTCCATCGAGTTTTCCTGTTTTGGAGACCCTGGCGGTCTCCAACATCATTCCGGAATTTAAGTCATATCGACTTCACAGGTATTCCTTTATTCTCACAGTTTTTAGCTTTCGCATATATGCATTGGGGACAATTCATGAGTCTAATTAAAGAAGCGTAAGCGATCGTTGTCAAGTAAAGAACCCAACAAGGTTGGGGTCGAATCCCACAGAGAATATGGTGAAGATTAAGACTTTAGTGAAGTAGATGACTAGTGATCAATTGTTTCCGATAAATAAAAAGGGGGGGGGGTGTAATCAACGTGAACAAAAGCAACAATAATGTAAGAGAATAATCAGTAGGAGCGAATGAACTAGGGATGAGTTCACCATGGCGTTGTAACAATGTCGATTCTAGGCTTGATAGGGTTCTTTCTACATGCGTGTCACGATGTGATTGCGTCAATTGTATCGTCTAAACGTCTCTCGACCAAATAAACAAATTTCCTTTTCTATTCTCTCGACCTCGAAAAGATGTGCTTTTTAGCTTTCAATCCTAACATCAAGTAGCTTAATCCAGTTACGGCATTAATCATTAGACGAGAGTTAGTAGTCTCGAATCCTTGTTGTTAATCAAGTTTCCCGGTTTTAATCTCTTTACTCAAGCAAATTAAACCTAGGCATGTTCTAATGTTTGCAACCACTAGAAAACGTGACATAAAGTATGATTAACAACGTGACTACATGTAATTGAAACCGTCGCTACCCGGAATCTATATCGTACGTTTGCCATGGCTCCCACAACCCTAGTTGTGGGAGGTTTAGTTACTCATGCTAGTAGAAGAATAAAAGAAAGTCATATGCATAATAAAGAAAAGAAATCCTTACAATGTATTGAGAACAATCTTTAATTATTCCAAGAACAAGAAATACCAAGAACTCACGAACGAATCAAGAACACGAGTTCAATACAAATGAACCGTGTTGTTTGATCTCAAAAATAACTAAAACGTGTTTTAAACTAATGGGTGAATAATTAAATAAATAAACCTAACATAGGGTATTTATAGGAGCCAAAGAAACCAAATCCAAAACGGGCTAGGAATCCCCAAAACGCGGTTCGCCGCCTGAAGCCACTGCCTAAGCGTGACGGCCAGGCTTGACGGACCGTCAGGGCAGTGACGGACCGTCGCCTGGGCCGTCAATGCTAGGCAGCAACACTGCCTCCATGCGACGGTCTTGGTGACGGACCATCACATGTGTGACGGGCCGTCACTCAGGCCGTCACTCTTAGGCATAATCCTCTTTTTCGCGTATTTCCGTCCGTTTCCGTGTTTGTTTCCATTTCCTACAAATACAACATAAAAACATCAAAAACAACAATGGTTGCTTGAAAACGTACGATTGTTCTTAGTAAAAAGGAGTCGAAAGTGACGTAAATTAGCGTCACATCAACACCCTCAACTTAAAACATTCGCTTGTCCTCAAGCAACATAACATAAAACAATAATACGACTCAACTAAGAACACGAACTCATGTCTATAGCACTTCATGGTCATTCTAAACTTATTCAATTAAATCAGGCTCCCTCGTAGCACACGTATGTATGAAACACTAACTTGCAAGGATCCAAACATGTCATTCCGATATGATAGAATATTATGCATACACATACGCAGCTATCCTAACAATCAATAGACAATATAGACATCTTGGTGCCTTCACCACAAAGAAATCCCACACACAAGATTTGGGACTAGGTAAGCGCTCACACTCACAACGATTTCAAACAATGCACATGCGATACCATAGGCTTGCCCTTACTATTCTATTTCGGTTCTTCAGAAAGCTACTCAGGATCACTACAGGACTTGTTTAGGCTTGTAATGAGGCTTCGGGTGCAGGTATGATACATTTAGAGGTTAGTGACTAAGCCCTCCTTGGAA
>QJPP01000516.1:0-52325 GCA_003996215.1 Jaltomata sinuosa
TAGTGATAATAGTAAAACTGATGATTTTAAACCACAAGTGAAATCAACCATTTCCAAATCATTTCCATCAAAAACGGCCCCACCGGGCCATGCAAGGTTTAGAAAACAGTGCCAGTAGGCCCGAAGCCAAAACCACTGTAAAACATGGATAAAACCTCTTTATATGCATGGAAATGGTATGATCACACATAATTGCTGCCCCGCAACTCACAATCAACCTATCGACCCTGCACAGGCCCACAGCTACTCAGCAAGCATAACCAGCCTAGAAGGATAGTTCTATGCCCGGGACTCGCGGACATTCCCAAAATCCCACCTTCTATGTTCCAGAGTCAACAAGGCCTCGCAGGACCACAAGGGCAAATAAAATATATCCGCAAATACTACAAACAACGGAGGAATAAAAATAGGCGGACATGAATAAAGCGGTCAAGGTCTGTGGTACCAACCTAATAAACCAACCAAAGGATGCCCATTAATACAATTTTATTCTATATATGCGGAGTCTAGGGAAATTAAACCGTAACCTACCTGTCGTCCGACGACAAGCTGCTGGAACACGATGTCCAAGCTCGAACCACTCCGAGAAAATCCAAAACTAAATCGGAATCGGATTTGGGAAGGAATAACTTGACAAGATAATTGATTTCCTTTTCAGAAATTGAATAATAACACAAAGTTTTCTTCTCACAACACTCCTCACGTAACAATTATGCTATACAGATATGGAGCAAAAGGGGTATATAGGCCTGCTGAAGTTATTTTCCAAGTTAAAGATAATTAAAGATAATGATCACTTGGTAACAGTGTTGCCAACATTCACATGCTGCCACACTTGGTGAGTGCTGGCCACTTCCTCCACTTACACGTGGGGTGGAGGTGGCACTCACAAGGTGACAAAATATTATTTTCGTCCCGTTATTTATATATTCGGGTATTACGTAAATTCGTGGTATAATAAATATAATATTTTAAATATACCACAATTCATAGAAAATCATTTTCAATAAAACCTACTATATTATAACAATAAATTTAAACATAACTAAATTTCCTATCTCCGTTAAAATATTACGGAGTATAAAAACTTTATAAAATAAATACGTAAACACTTATATCGTATCAAATATATTTTCCAAAGGGTATAATAATATAATTTTTACCAAATTAAACTTTTAAATAAATATTTCAAATACACGCACGATGCTAATGAAGTTCTTAAGTTTAGGCTCGTAATTCGCCTACGCACGATTTCAATTATTCAAGAATTCTCTCGGAATCCTCCCTTATATTTTATCACTGTTTCAGAACTGAAATGGCATTTTAAAACGTAAAATTGAAGCTTAAATCGGGTTAAACCCGACCCGATTCGCGACCCGGTTCGCAACCCGTTTTCTGCCAGACAGTCCGCGGTAAAACAGTCATAACTCTTTGCTCCGAGATTATTTGGACGTGCGGTTTTGTGCGTTGGAAACTAGACTCGTAGACCTTCGATTTGGTATCTCGGGGGACTTCTAACTCTTTATATATTGGGAGAAAATCCCCGATACATTTGACCCAAGGTTCAGAAAATTTTGTTAAAGGTCTTACGATATCTTTTGTCGATTTGCTTGACTTCAACACTTAACGTGGAAATGACCGGATGGGTCATTACAAATGATCAAGACCAAGAAAATCCCACCTTGGCTCCTTGAATTGAAGCAATGCAGAGAATTGGAGAGTTGGAGCTTATATCTATGGGGGAAAACGTATTTTAAAGTGAAGAAGACAAAGTGGGGGTTTATATATTTTCTAGGGATCCTTCTTCGCGATCACGAAGGGATCCCACGCGGTCGTGATTACCATGCTGGCTAGACCATTGCGATCGTGAGGACTAGCCACACAGTCATGAAGAACAAAGGAGAGAAGGCTTAATCATGGTCGCAACAAGGAACGTCGCGATCACGTAGCATAAGGAAACAGGTGCTACATCGCGGTCGCGAGGAAGCAGCTCGTGATCGCGATTAAGGATTGAGGCCTGCACCTGCAATAGTAAAACCTGCAATTTCTAAAACTTGAATGGGGCATTTCAGGCACAATCAAAACCTGATACTCAAACACCAATAATGCTAACAGAGTGGAAACAACATTCCGGACTCAACGAAATTGCCGAAACTTCCTTACGAGTTTGTTTTGAGGGAATGTTGACCCAAGTCAACACTAGCTAAAACAAACTGAACACTCGAAGTGAGACCAGCTCACATGGGACCTGAACCAACCACCTACCCAACTTAAACTCAACATTTCAAAGCTAACAGCGTTGATGAAATTTTCATCCGAGGCTGTCTTCTCCAAATGTTGACCAAAGTCAACCAAACAAGCCCAACCGGCCTAAAAACACAGAATGAAAGAGAATTCCAAGCTGAAAAGATAATGGATCCCAACCAAAGGTCCTCCTAGAACAAAGTCCATGCTCCGGAGCCAACGAAACTGATAAAATTTTATTCCAAGCACGATAGCTAAGAATGTTGACTAAAGTCAATGATTTCCAAAGTCTAAAACTCTAAAATAAAGAATGACCAAAAAGACCAAACAAAGATCTCAGGCACCATACTACCGATCCCGGCAAGCCATAAATGACTTGGGGCCGCTACAGGCAAGCTCTCATAATAAAAGAAAGGCAAAAATGCGTAAATGACCGGAAGGGTCATTACATCACCCACTACTAAAAAGACTTTCATCCCTGAAAGTCAGGAAAGAAGGAAACACTAGAGATTTAAGAACAATGGATACAAAGCCCACACTACTCTCTTGGACAACTCGGGTAGCCTCCACGACTGGATGGCACCTAACACAATGGAACCGAAGAAAACAACCAAGCTTTATCTCCTTACTAACCAAGCTTAATTCCCAACTTAAACTCCAAAACTCCAAGGATCTGCCACCTAAACTAAACCTTGAGAATCTTATGCAGAAAACACCAACACAACACCAAAACCGGGCAGCCAAGGTGATCAATGCATAGAACTCGAATCCTCAAAACCACAACCAAGTGCACCAAGAAAGCCATCACCCAAAAACTCTATATCATGAACCCGCTGATCCATAAAACCTTTTATTCTAATCCAAATCCTTTTGCACCATAATCATGAAACTTCATATAAGTCGAACACTCAAACCACCCTCGAGCATCAACTGACACAGCGTAGATGTATAGTTCCCGTTTATACTCTACCACGATTGAAGTCACCCTTTCTACTCGAACTCTTTCCAAGCCAAGCAATAGTGTACTAGCCTTTGCCATCCAAGATAACAACCCGTAGCATATCCTCAAAAATTGGAGTTACCTATTCCGACTGACCATCAACCAACGAATGAACACTTTTGCTATATCAAAACTAGCTAATTGAACCCAACTAAACAACCCATCTGAACCCGAATAAAGTTTGCACACCATGGTTAGGAAATGCATGTATGAACACCTTGTGTTGACGGAGAAACTTCCAAACTGTAGAACAAACCCAACCCTGCTGAACCGTGCCAAGTCTGAATCGACTGAAAATGAATGCACCATGGCAACCATGCCCAAAAGACTAAAACCAAGACCAAGCCTCTGGAACGAGTATGGTAAGCCTACCACAAAGTCTGTAATCATCAGTTAAGCTCCAAACTCTAAGAAGTACTGCTGCTACTCCAAATACTTAAACACCATTCGGATATGAAATTGCCTCACTATCTCACCTCGGGAAGAAGTCCATCATGCCACGAATATCAAATCAAAACACCTCAAAGGCAAAGGAAAAAGGTGTTTGGGGTTCAAAGTCGCCATCTAGCTATAGAAATTTGCATAACCCATCAACACACCTCTTTGGCTCGAGTCAACCTCTCTACTGCATCAGCACACAAACCAACCATTTTGAAGCATACCACATACTAAACTTCTAGTCCATACTAGCCGATTCTAACCACACTAGAACCCCACATAAAATACAACTCTTGAAGAATTAACTAAACAATCTTTCAAACTCTCGACAAACGAAGGTGACCATCAGTCTCAAAGTGCCATTAGAACCCTAAATAGCCTTGCTAGTCTTAACCTGCACAACCTGATCATATATAGCATATGCCACTGCTGAATCTTGAACTTACGCTGATGAGTTTGTCCAACCATTGTAGAAGAAACCCCGTACTATCTATAACACCGCTGAAATCTGGAATGTCCAGCCTAGCTCAAAGGTTACAAAAGGACTGGATATCCAAGACCAACTACCACTCCAAAATAGAAATAGGGGTCTAAGTTGCCCAATCTGTAGCTGCTACTAAAACCTCGAACCAATCAAAGGAAAATCTATTGTAATATGTAGTCGGTCAAATCAAGTCACCAACACAAAACCCCAAACAACTCCCAGTCATCACCTCAGTCAACTACTAAAACATATAAGCATGCACACAGAGTCATCTCCCTCTTGTTTCAACTAAGAAAAATCCTTCCTTAGCATACACTGAACCTTACAAACTCCTTCTCAAATAAAACCTGGAGCCATTCCCTTAGCTCCCATATCTATATTATAAGATTTCAATAAGGCAGGAGAAGAATGGGTTGGATGCCCAGTTCACCCAAAATGCAACGAATACAACTCAACGACCATGTTGTAATCAAAAGCTCAGCCATAGAACTATGATCAAAATTCATTCCAACTTGAACTAGGGAAACAATTAGACAACCCAACCGGACAAGAATCTGAAGGAGACTATGGGAACAACCCACATACCTTCATACCTCCTAAATCAACAAAATAATGAGGGTCAACTCTAATCACTCGAGAAAAGAAAATCCAATTCATGCTCACTAGCATAACTAACACTTCTTAACTTAAGACAGAAGCCCAAACTCTGGCACAACCACCGGTAACACTAAACCAACACAAGGACTCCTAACAAATGCTAGATAATAGCCTAGGCAATAACCATCTAGGACCCTTAGAAAAGGAAGATTCAACCAAGTTTAGAACCACAATGAAATAGGGAAGTGAGCTTAATCAATACCTACCCACGAGCTAAAACTCTGGGAAAATACCTCTCAAGGATGACTCAGCCTATCCACTACTAAAACGAAATGATTTATCGAGAAACACACGAATAGAACTACAAACTCAAACAGTAACACAACTAAATAAGCAAAATAGTAAGGCACATGAGAAAATACACGAAACAGGGAGAATCGCAACGTGAGCAATGCTATCACCAACAGAAGATAAAAAAAAGTCATACCTTGAGCAACAACATCGGGAACCTCTACCTCTGGCCTACCAAGAAGGGCATCAGACTGACAGGATCTAACTCTGGTCTGAGTAGTCCATGTTAAAGGGTCAACCATCCCATGTTTTGGACACTCTCTACAAAAGAGACCAACCACTCCACAATCATAGCAACCCAATAAAGACTTGCCCCGACGCACGGTGCCGATTGACTCTAGATGGATACCTGAATCGTCTAGCTGAAAGCCACCACTAACCATCTGGGAACCACGCCTACAATGCTTTACACTACCTCTTGCTACCTAGGGACCACCCCTATTAGCCTGCACTCCACCTCTAGCCGGTGGTACTGTAGCCCTAAGACATAACACCTGCTGACCCTGCTGACTAGAAGGTGGGATCATGGGAGAATCCCTAGAAAAATGCCCATGCTCACTGCACTAAAAGAAAATCCCAATGGATACATATGGGTGAGAAAATCTCACTAAACCTGATCGACCACCACCGCCTACAAAACCTGAAAGCGAACCTCAAAGAATCTGACTTGTACCAGGTCCACTCTGCTCGACAAGCCCTGTACCACCACCGTCTGAAACCTGTTGAGTAACTAAAACTTGTCAAGTAGATAGGAAGTAATGGAACTAATCCCTAGTAGAGAATCCCCTACCCCGAATCTGGGAACCTCTGAAATTGTCCTGGCGATGACGTCTCTTAGCACTACCTCCATAGGCCTCGTGGCATAAACGAAGCAGTGAAATAAAACCTCCAACAAATCTCTAAACTCTATCAAACTCTGAAGGCACAGTCTTGGAAGTATGAGTAATCATCTCGTGAAATCTTGCCTCATAGTCCAACACGGACATACAAACCTGATGAAGAACTTAAAGCTGAACCCTAACTGAAGGACTACACGTAGAACCAGGCATTGAAAAACCCACCAGAGGACTCAGAGTCCTAACCACGGTGTCCTGAAGAACTGGGATATCCTAAAACCCTATCGGAGGCTGGGCTGACCCCACACCCCCTATCTGATGCAATCCGCTCCCACTCTGAAGTCTTGACACCGTTGATAGCACTGAAGCAATAGGCACAGAAGCCTCGAAATCACCCACGGTCCCACTCATCTAAGGAATCTTAAAAGGAATGAAGCAACTGAAGTTTTAGAAGACAATAGAGCCAGGAACGCACTATAAAGAGCCAAGATAATAGAACTTTTCTTAATAATGACCGGTAGCCTCTCGCAGATAGGATACAGATGTCATCGTACCAATCCATGAGACTTTACTTAGACATTTTCTTCTGTACCACGACACCGGTGAACCTAGAGCTCTGATACCAAGCTGTCATGACCTGATTTCTCAAGTCATGATGGCACCTACAACCTCCAGTAGGTGAACCAATTCCCGTAGCTCAGAATGGTTAGTTATGGGATACTACCTAACCAATATGCACAATAATAAGAAATAAGCGGAAGCAGAATATGAAAGAGACAAGCGGAAGCAATAACCCAAATATATACATAAGAAAACTACACCAACCCTAAGACTTGGTATCGATAGTATAGAAGCTTCTAATAGAATACAAGTGCTAGAAGTGGCAAAATGATAAGTACAACTATCTTGAAATATACAAAGAGTAACAGTACAAAAGATGAGATGCGCTCAATCCCTAGTCGTCAGGCGCTCACCCTAGTCTCGAATATCCAGCAGCTGCATGAGTCTCTGCGTGATTAATGGTGAAAGCTCACACTAATATCTACACCCAAAAAAAGCAAAAGTGTAGTATGAGCACCAATTGCTAAGAAATGGGTACCCAGTAGGCATCATCGGCAGACTAAGCGCATATAAAATATAAAAGCAGTAATAAGAAGAATACAAGGAAGCAGTAACAGAAAACAAGGAGGAAGCACAAGGAAACTATCACAAGAGTAATCAACCGAGAGTTACAAGTATGACATGCTAGCATAAAAGATATACATGCACAGAAACACAACTGATAGAAGAAAGATGGGCGCACCTGGGATCCTTACAATAACAGTATATACAAAAAGAATGTTTAAAGAGATGGGTGGTATACTGGTAACCTCAAAAATATAGGGAAAGAAGGAAAGAAATCCAACAATTGAATTAGGAGCCATATACTAACAGAAACATGCATAAGACATCAATTTCAAGATAAGAATAGGCGTACAATAGTTTCTTAAGTATAACCCTAGGATGGAATATCTAAACCACAAGTACCCAGATTCGCTAATGAAAACCACGACAAGGAGTAGAATCAAATACCCCACAATCGCTCAGAAGGCTACACAATCAGAATCTCAAAAATACCAGACCCACTAGACTCTTAATAATCATAGTCCCAAGACGGTGCCTCAACAGGCTAAAACCACAAATCCAACTAGTACCAAAGGTCATAACAAGATCTAAGAAATGAATGGAGAAATATAATCTACCTACAGTCCCAACGGCTGCCCATATAACTGAGGAACACAATCAAGTAAAACAAACCCTACGACTACCCATACAACCAAAGCTTACACTGAGCACACAACAAACAAGGGTGGAATCAGAATGCAATATGCATGATGATATATGATGAGTCAGGTGTGATAATAGAACCGTATGTTACCCCTTTCGGTACCTATAAGGACCAATAGAGGTAGGAACCATAGAAGGACACGGCCCGTATACCTCGACTACATCGTATACCCCTCTTCTGACACCCTTAGCTCGTAGCTCGGGGTTTAGGAATGACAAGGTCCATAGGGGTCTACTCATATACCATATACTAAAAATGTAAATCTCAATATGTAACTCAATAAATGGAACCTCGTAGTACTTGCTAGTCTTTGACCTGGGTCTAAATCAGTAGTAGTAATCTCAAGAATCCATCAAAGGGTACCAAAAATATATTCGAGTTTAAATCAGTAGTAAATCAAGTCTAGTACTTTGGCACAACTGACCCTAGTATATGTGAACATTGGTAATCAAACCATCGTAATACCCTCTTTTCTCCAAGAGGTTTCATAAAAGCCAGTTTAAAAACCCTTTCAAAGTCATATTACAGAAAATGGGCCCTCGGGGCCATGCAAAGTTTACAAAAACATCTATAGTCAGCCGGAATCCAAATCAGTAGAAAAACATACAGAAAATCCTTTGCATGAATGATATACTCGCAAACAATAAGTTAGCCCAACAGCTCAAAAACATTTCTACCAGCCCTGCACAGGCTCAACAACTCTACAACAGACATAACCAGCCTAGAATAATATCTCTGTTTTTGGAACTCATGGACATTCCTAAATAACCAACCATCTATGTTCCATAGTCAATATAAGGCTGCACAGGACCACAAGTGTAAAACACAATACTACTCAAATACTACAATCAATGTATGAAATAAATGGACTAAAGAGACGGACAAGGTATGGGGTACCAACCTATAACAACCCACCCAAGGATACTAGTTAGTGTAGTTATAGTCTATATACGCTGAGTCTAGAATAGGAAAACCATAACCTACCTATCATCCGACGACTAGCTGCAAGAATGGAGTCGTCCAGGCTTGAACTGCTCCGAGAAGCTCCAAAATGAGATCAAACTATCAAAAACATAAGCTACGCATCAAAATAAGACCAACGATACCCATATTGCTATAATAATAGTTGGGCCAAAATTGATATAAATCTAAATATAGATATATAAACCCAAAAAGAAAATATTATGTAAAAAACTATAAAACAAAAAGACCATATAGACCAAAACGAAAGATAACAGATTGTACATGCTATAACTGCGGAAAATTAGGACATATAGCTAGAAATTGTAGATTACCAAGAAACCCACAAAGAAAACAAATATCAGAAATAATATTCGAAGAAAACGAAAAATATACGCAAATAGAATACATAGACTATGAACTAGATAGCGATGATAGTATATATGAGATATCATCAGAAGAAGAAGAAAATGAATTAGGTACTAAACCAGAACAAATAAATGACTGAGAAAGAAATACAAATAATAAATAAAGAAGAATATCTAGATGAAGAATCTACGGATCAAAAGATAATATTTGATTTTAACATATTTGATCAAATAAAAGGAAAGGAATTAGATCTAAGTGTGGATAAAATATTTAGTATACCAATTATACGAAATTTATTCAAAAGACAGAAAGAAGAATACTACGTAGTAAGCCAAAAAGAACATGTAATAGATTGTAAATATACACAAGGAAAAGCTAAAATACCCTTAATAAGCAGAAGAATCATAAATAAAGAAATACAAGATCTAAAAGTAAGATATCCAATAAAATACGTACATCTAGGTGGAACAGAAATTTTAATAAAAGCTTGTTTTAGAGAAGGAATAGTGTAATGACCCTTCCGGTCATTTCCACGTTTAAGTTTGAAGTCAAGCAAATCGACAAAAGATATCGTAAGACCTTTAACAAATTTCCTGAACTTTGGGTCAAATGTATCAGGACTTTTCTCCCAATATATAAAGAGTTAGAAGTCCCCCGAAATACCAAATCGAAGGTTTACGAGTCTAGTTTCCAACGCACAAAACCGCACGTCCAAATTATCTCGGAGTAAAAAGTTATGACTGTTTTACCGCGGACTGTCTGGCAGAAAATGGGTTGCGAACCGGGACGCGAACCGGGTCGGGTTAAACTCGATTTAAGCCTCGATTTCACGTTTTAAAATGCCATTTCAGTTCTAAAACAGTGATAAAATAAGGGAGGATCCTGAGAGAACTCTTGAGTGTCGAAATCGGGCGTATTTGAAAGTATTTATTTTATAAAGTTTTTATACTCCGTAATATTTTAACGGAGATAGTAAATTTAATTATGTTGAAAATTATTATTATAATATAGTAGGTTTTATTGGAAATGATTTTCTAATAATTATGGTATATTTAAAATACTATATTTATTTTACCACGAATTTATGCAATACCCGAATATATACCTAACGGAGGGAAATTGGTTGCCACCTCCACCCCCACGTGTAAGTGGAAGGTGAAGGCAGCACTAGTATATTTAGAAGTGGCAGCATTTGATGAAATTGCATACTAAGTACATTAAAGTGGGCATTTTGACCTTGCTGAAGGTATCTATACATATATGTATATTACTGTTGCATACAATTATGCACAGTATTAAATACTCATTCACGTGAGAGGTTTTGTTGTGAGAAAAATATATTTGATAAAGTAAGTCAATTATCTTGTCAAGTTGTTCCGTCCCAAATCCGATTCCGGTTCCGATTTAGTTTTGGATTTTCTCGGAGTGGTTCGAGCTTGGACATCGTTGTTCCAGCAGCTTGTCGTCGGACGACAGGTAGGTTACGATTTATTTTCCCTAGACTCCGTATATATAAAATAAAATTGTATTAATGGGCATCCTTGGGTTGGTTTATTAGGTTGGTACCACAGACCTCGACCGCTTTATTCATATCCGCCTACTTTTGTTCCTCCGTTGCTTGTAGGCCGATATATTTTATTTACCCTTGTGGTCCTGTGAGGCCTTGTTGACTCTGGAACATAGAAGGTGGGATTTTGGGAATGTCCGCGAGTCCCGGGCATAGAATTATCCTTCTAGGCTGGTTATGCTTGCTGAGTAGCTGTGGGCCTATGCAGGGTCGATAGGTTGATTGTGAGCTGTTGGGCAGCTATTGTGTGTGATCATACCATTTCCATGCATATAAAGAGGTTTTATCCATGTTTTACTGTGGTTTTGGCTTCGGGCCTACTGGCACTGTTTCTAAACCTTGCATGGCCCGGGGGCCGTTTTTGATGGAAATGATTTGGAAATGGTTGATTTCACTTGTGGAGATTTTTGGGCAAGAAAGTAAAATTATGTTTTAAAACACCAGTTTTTACTACTACACTAGACTCGGCAGGGCCGGAGGCTAGTTGAGTTTTCTTGCTACTTGAGATGATTTTTAGCCTCGTTGGACCGAGCACCTGAGATGACTTTTTACTGTTTAGACCCGGCTATGCCCGGGCACCCTTGGAGGGGTTTTTGAGATATTTTCCTACTATTTTTAGTCCTGGACAGGGTCTGGGCATGCATATTCGAGACTGGGTCTCTATCTTGATATCGAGACTGGGTCTCTATCTTGATACATGTTCTGATACTGAGTTTTGGTATGGGGTCGGGGACCTCCATGGACCTTGCTATCCGGGCCAGGGGCTACGGGCTGCGTGTGCCGGAAGAGGGGTATACGGGGAGTAGAGGTATACGGGCAGAGTCCTTCCATGGAACCTACCTGCTGGGCCGGATCGGCGCCGGAGGAGGTACATACAGAGATACTATGGCACTTGAGATCTTCATGCATCATATCATTCATGGTTTGAGGTTCCACCCTTGTTTGCTGTTTGCTGATTGTACGCTCCGGTAGTATGGGATGCCAGAGGGTTTGTTTTCACTTGTTTGTGTTCCTCGGTTGTATGGGCGGCCGAGGGACTGTAGGTAGACTTTTGTTATTTACTTACAGAGTTGTTCTCTATTATGGATAAGTATGAGGTTGGTCACTGCTAGACTGTTAGTTTCTGGATTGAGATTGATATGATTAGTTGAGTTTGATTCATGTTTCTGAGCATGCCTATCATTACTCTTTCTCTCTTCTTCTTACACTTGCGGTTACCGGTATACCGTCCATTTCGTAAACTTATCTTGTATACACTGTTGTTGCAAGGACCCCAGGTGCGTTGTTTCTTACTTTCACCTGTGCCTATGGTGTGTATATTCTGCTTACTAGCCTCATATGTGGTTCTGTTGGTTTCCCTCTGGGCTAGTTCCTGTGTACCTTTCGTTGATTTCTGTGACTGATTGCTTCTATTCTGTTTATTACTGCTCTTTTATCTTATATGTGCCCAGTCGGCCTATGATACCTACTGGGTACCTTATGCTTCGCATTTGGTGCTCACCCCTACCCCCTGCATCTTTGGGCGCAGATCCTAGCGGGGGCCATCGCCGTTAGACCGTTGTGAATCGTGCTTGGAGATCTGTTGGAGACTACTTCAGGCTGAGGGTGAGCTCTTGGCGATCGGAGCTTAGCTTTAGTTTATCTTTTGCTTCATGTACTCTATTACCATTCAGAGACATCTGTATATATATAGTTTTGGTTTATTTGTACTCTATGTATGTAGTTTGGCTCTGTACAATGATACCAGGTCTTGGGGTTTGGTTTAGTTTCCGCATATGTATATATTTATATCCCTGTTATCTATTTTATTTGTCTTGTTCCTCTATTTGCTAGATAGTAGCCCATTACTAACTGTTCTGGGCTACGGGGATTGGTTCACCTACCGGGGGTTGTAGGTGCCATCATGACCAAGAAATTGGGTCGTGACAACTTGGTATCAGAGCTTTAGGTTCACCGGTGTCATCGGTATAGGAGCCAATGTCTAGTAGAGTCCTGCGGATCAGGCCGGAGACGTCCGTACTCAATCTTTGGGAGGCTACGGTGGCATTTTAGGAAATTCAACTCTTTCATTGCTTCTGTGTCGTGCGTATAACCCTTGAATTTTCTAGAGATCTCATTTATTCTACTTCATTCTTCCACAGATGGTTCGTACGAGATCATCGGCAGCACGCGAGGATGAGCCTCCCACTCCAGCTAGGGGTCGAGGACGCCCTCGATCAGTGGCACCTGCTAGAGCTGCTAGCATGGAGATAGAGCCCGAGCAGCATGTGGTTCAGGGGGCAGCCCAGGTACCACCAGCTCCAGCGCCAGCTCCGGTACCAGCTCCAGTGCCCACTTATGTGCCATCTCCAGCCGCAACTCCGTCTCCAGATATTCGGGGATTACTATTGCAGCTTTTGGGTGTGATTGGAGAGCGGCCTTCTGAGGTAGCGCAGACATCCGCTCAGGGGGCAGCCCTGGGTGCACAGAGCTCAGGAGCGCAGGCTGCTACTATGGCTCCCCGTGCGGAGGTCATTCCGGTCCCATCTGTTGCACAGCCTCTTGCTCCTCGCCCAGTTATGACAGAGTCAGAGCAGAAGGCATTGGGTAGGTTTTTGAGGTTAGCACCTCTGAGGTTTGCTGGTACCTCTGGGCAGGATCCACATGACTTTATTACCACCTGTGCGGAGATGTTGCATCATCTGGGTTTGTTGGAGACTCACGGGGTTGGCTATACTACCTACCAGTTGGAGGGCCCAGCGAAGTTATGGTGGAGGGCTCAGGTTGCTTGTAGACCACCGTCGGCATCTCCTTTGACCTGGTCTGAGTTTTACGAGGCCTTTATGGCCAAGTTCTTACCCCAGAGTGATCGGGAGCGTCGCAGGGAGCAGTTTACTCACCTTGTGTAGGGATCTACGACTATCTCGGAGTATGAGACCCGTTTTCATCAGCTAGCACCGTTCGGAGCTATGATCATTCCTACCGAGGCTGATAGGATTCGCAGATTTGTATGGGGTTTGAGGCAAGAGATCAGGCAGCCAGCTGAGATATTGATTGCCAGTGGTCGGTCATTCCAGGCTATTGTAGATTATGCGCGCACCGTGGAGGACTTACAGCGACATGATCAGGGGTCCAGAGATAAGAGGCCTCGGCATCAGGGTGTCTACAGTGGTTCCACATATGGTGGTAGAGGTTCTGGCCAGTGGAGCAGGAGTTATCAGCCACAGCAGTTCCAGGGTCAGTCCAGCCGATCGGTTCAGGCTTCCCTTCAGACTTTCGGTAGTACCCAGTTCGAGCAGGGTCAGAGCAGCCATCAGGGCTATAGCGGCCAGTCTTCGAGGGGTACAGTTTCTGGGGCATCAGGCCGTGGTGGTCATACGGGATTTGTTGGTTCATCTCGACTGAGTAGGCCGTCAGGGGCTTGTTTCACTTGTGGTGCGATGGGTCATTTTGCTAAAGATTGCCCTCAGCAGGGTACAGTTCAGTTAGCCGAGCCATTACGGGCAGTTCAGCCCCTGGCTAGAGAGGGTGGTCGTCAGATTAGAGGTGGTGCGCCACGCGATAGGGCAGGTGGTAGGGATGGTGGTCGGGCAGGTGGAGGTCGTCGTCAGTTTTACGCGGTCCCTAGGAGACCAGAGGCAGAGGCCTCAGATGCTGTGATTACAGGTACAATTTCTGTGTGCCATCAGCCTGCTATGGCTTTATTTGATCCTGGATCCACTTGTTCATATGTATCTGCCTACTTTGTGCCTTGTTTGGGGTTGGCTAGTGAGCCATTATCTGTTCCTGTTTCTGTTTCGACCCCAGTAGGAGATTCTTTAGTAGTGGATCGGATTGTGAGATCTTGTATGTTATCTATTGGTGATTCAGAGACTTGGGGTGATTTGATGATTCTTGATATGCTAGATTTTGATGTGATACTGGGCATGGACTGGTTATCCCCTCACCGTGTGGTTTTGGATTGTTATGCCAAGACCATTACCATAGCCGTGCCCGGTGTATCCCCGGTTGTGTGGCAGGGTTCTGTTAGCCATGCACCATCTGGGATCATCTCTTGTCTTCGAGCTAGAAAGTTGATTTCCCGTGGGTGTTTAGCTTATCTAGCATATGTCCGAGATGTTAGTGCTGACCCCACTTCTCCTGAGTTTGTTCCTGTGGTTAGAGACTTCCTCGATGTATTTCCTACCGACCTGCCAGGCCTTCCACCTGAGAGAGATATTGATTTTGCTATTGAGTTGGAGCCGGGCACTAGGCCCATTTCTATTTCTCCTTACCGTATGGCTCCTGCTGAGTTGAGGGAGCTTAAGGAGCAGCTCCAGGATCTGTTAGCTAAGGGGTTTATTAGACCTAGTGTGTCACCTTGGGGTGCTCCTGTTCTCTTCGTGAAGAAGAAGGATGGGTCGATGCGCATGTGTATTGATTATCGGCACCTGAATATGGTGACAGTGAAGAATACGTATCCGTTGCCGAGGATTGATGATTTGTTTGACCAGCTTCAGGGTTTAGTCGTGTTTTCGAAGATTGATTTGAGGTCTAGCTACCATCAATTGAGGATTAGGGCGGAGGACATCCCTAAGACAGCATTCAGGACACGTTATGGCCATTATGAGTTCCTAGTGATGTCTTTTGGGTTGACTAATGCCCCCGCAGCCTTTATGAACTTGATGCACATGGTTCTTGGTCCGTATTTGGACTCATTTGTGATAGTTTTTATAGATGACATCTTGGTATACTCGGGTAGTAGAGACGAGCACGAGCAGCACTTGAAGGTCATACTCCAGACTTTAAGAGATCATCGGCTTTATGCCAAGTTCTCAAAGTGTGAGTTTTGGCTTGAGTCAGTTGCATTCCTAGGGCACGTGGTGTCTAAGGATGGGATTAGGGTTGATCCGGGAAAGATTTCAGCGGTTTGTGAGTGGCCTAGACCTACTACTGTTACTGAGGTTCGTAGCTTTATTGGGTTAGCAGGTTACTACAGACGGTTCGTTGAGGGATTTTCTTCCATAGCAGCACCCTTGACTATGCTGACTAGGAAGGATGTCCCATTTCAGTGGTCGGATCAGTGTGAGGACAGATTCCAGAGGCTTAAGGCCTTATTGACTTCAGCTCCAGTTTTGACTTTGCGGTTGAGGGTCAGAGCTTCTCCGTGTACTGTGATGCTTCTGGGGTTAGTCTTGGTTGTGTGTTGATGCAGCAGGGTCGAGTAATAGCATATGCGTCGAGGCAGCTGAAGGTTCACGAGCGCAACTACCCCACTCATGACTTAGAGTTGGCGGCGGTAGTTTTCGCGCTTACGATCTGGAGGCATTATTTATATGGAGTTCACTGTGATATCTTCACCGATCACCGTAGTCTTCAGTATATCACGAGTCAGCGGGAGTTGAACTCGAGGCAGAGGAGATGGGTCGAGTTACTGAAGGACTATGACTTCACTATTCTGTATCATCCGGGCAAGGCAAACGTGGTAGCGGATGCCTTGAGTCGGAAGACAGTGAGTATGGGTAGCCTAGCTTCTCTTTCAGTTTCAGAGCGACCGTTGGCCTTGGACATTCAGTCCTTGGCTAACCGTCTGGTTAGGCTTGACTTGTCGGATCCTAGCAGAGTTCTCGCCAGTGTTGAGGTTCGTTCTACTTTGATTGATCAGATTCAGAGCTGTCAGTTTGAGGATCAGCAGTTGTGTGACCTTCGTGATCGGGTTGTTCAGGGTGAGACCAGTCGGGCTACTCTAGATTCAGATGGGGTTCTGAGGTATGATAGTCGCCTTTGTGTTCCGAGGATTAGTGATTTGATTCAGTTGATACTTCGTGAGGCACATTGTACTAGATATTCCATTCACCCTGGCACAGCAAAGATGTATAGAGACTTGAGGCAGCTTTACTGGTGGAGTGGTATGAAGCGGGATATAGCGGATTTCGTATCTCGGTGCTTGAACTGTCAGCAGGTTAAGTTCGAGCACATGAGACCTGGTGGTTTGATGCAGCGACTTCCCATTCCTGAGTGGAAGTGGGAAGGGATTACTATGGACTTCGTTGTTGGTTTGCCTCGTACTTCTTGTGGGTTTGATTCCATATGGGTGATTGTTGATAGGCTGACTAAGTCGGCACATTTCTTGCCGGTTCAGACCTCTTATGGCGCAGAAAGGTTAGCTCAGATCTACCTTCGTGAGATTGTTCGATTGCATGGGGTCCCAGCTTCTATTATCTCAGATCGCGGCACTCAGTTCACATCTCAGTTTTGGAGGGCTATTCAGCGAGATTTGGGTACAGAGGTTCATCTTAGTACCGCTTTCCACCCTCAGACAGATGGCCAGTCCGAGAGGACCATCCAGATTTTGGAGGACATGCTTCGAGCTGTGTTCTTGACTTTGGAGGTTCTTGGGATCAGTTTGTTCCCTTGGCAGAGTTTGCTTATAATAACAGCTTCCATTCGAGTATCGGCATGGCACCTTTTGAGGCTTTGTATGGCAGGCGTTGCAGATCACCGGTAGGTTGGTTTGATGGCTTTAGTGCTGGGCCACAGAGCACAGATTTGCTTCGAGATTCCTTAGACCGAGTCCGAGTGATTCAGGACAGACTTCGGGCAGCTCAGAGCAGGCAGAAGAGTTATACTGATCGTAGGCTTCGTGCCTTGGAGTTTAGTGTCGGTGACTTGGTGTTTCTCCGTGCATCACCCATGAAGGGCGTGATGAGATTTGGTAGGCGGGGCAAGCTTAGCCCCAGGTACATTGGGCCATTTGAGATTCTGCAGAGGGTTGGTAGCGTTGCCTATCAGTTAGCCTTACCTCCGATGTTTTCAGCTATACATCCTGTATTTCATGTTTCGATGTTGCGTCGGTATGTCCAGATGAGTCTCATGTGTTGCAGTGGGATTCAGTTCAGTTGGATGAGGGTTTAGCCTTTGTTGAGGAGCCGGCAGCTATTTTGGCCAGAGATGTCAGGAGATTGAAGTCTCGAGAGATCCCGGTTGTTAAGGTTCAGTGGAGGCACCGTCCAGTCGAGGAGGCTACCTGGGAGACCGAGAGAGATATGCGGGATCAGTATCCGCAGCTATTTTAGTCTTCAGGTACCCTCTTAACCTTGACTTTCGAGGACGAAAGCCCTTTTTAGTAGTGGATGATGTAATGACCCTTCCGGTCATTTCCACGTTTAAGTTTGAAGTCAAGCAAATCGACAAAAGATATCGTAAGACCTTTAACAAATTTCCTGAACTTTGGGTCAAATGTATCAGGACTTTTCTCCCAATATATAAAGAGTTAGAAGTCCCACGAAATACCAAATCGAAGGTTTACGAGTCTAGTTTCCAACGCACAAAACCGCACGTCCAAATTATCTCAGAGTAAAAAGTTATGACTGTTTTACCGCGGACTGTCTGGCAGAAAACGGGTTGCGAACCGGGACGCGAACCGGGTCGGGTTAAACTCGATTTAAGCCTCGATTTCACGTTTTAAAATGCCATTTCAGTTCTAAAACAGTGATAAAATAAGGGAGGATCCTGAGAGAACTCTTGAGTGTCGAAATCGGGCGTATTTGAAAGTATTTATTTTATAAAGATTTTATATTCCGTAATATTTTAACGGAGATAGTAAATTTAATTATGTTGAAAATTATTACTATAATATAGTAGGTTTTATTGGAAATGATTTTCTAATAATTATGGTATATTTAAAATACTATATTTATTTTACCACGAATTTATGCAATACCCGAATATATACCTAACGGAGGGAAATTGGTTGCCACCTCCACCCCCACGTGTAAGTGGAAGGTCAAGGCAGCACTAGTATATTTAGAAGTGGCAGCATTTGATGAAATTGCATACTAAGTACATTAAAGTGGGCATTTTGACCTTGCTGAAGGTATCTATACATATATGTATATTACTGTTGCATACAATTATGCACAGTATTAAATACTCATTCACGTGAGAGATTTTGTTGTGAGAAAAATATATTTGATAAAGTAAGTCAATTATCTTGTCAAGTTATTCCGTCCCAAATCCGAATCCGATTCCGATTTAGTTTTGGATTTTCTCGGAGTGGTTCGAGCTTGAACATCGTTGTTCCAGCAGCTTATCGTCGGACGACAGGTAGGTTACGATTTAATTTCCCTAGACTCCGCATATATAGAATAAAATTGTATTAATGGGCATCCTTGGGTTGGTTTATTAGGTTGGTACCACAGACCTTGACCGCTTTATTCATGTCTGCATATTTTTATTCCTCCGTTGCTTGTAGTATTTGCGGATATATTTTATTTTACCCTTGTGGTCCTGTGAGGCCTTGTTGACTCTGGAACATAGAAGGTGGGATTTTGGGAATGTCCGCGAGTCCCGGGCATAGAATTATCCTTCTAGGCTGGTTATGCTTGCTGAGTAGCTGTGGGCCTGTGCAGGGTCGATAGGTTGATTGTGAGCTGCTGGGCAGCTATTGTATGTGATCATACCATTTCCATGCATATAAAGAGGTTTTATCCATGTTTTACTATGGTTTTGGCTTCGGGCCTACTGGCACTATTTTCTAAACCTTGCATGGCCCGGGGGGCCTTTTTGATGGAAATAATTTGGAAATGGTTTGATTCAACTTGTGGATATTTTTGGGCAAGAAAGTAAAATTATGTTTTAAAATCATCAGTTTTACGATTATCGCTAGACTCGGCAGGGCCGGGGTGCTAGTTGAGTTTTCTTGGTTACTTGAGATGATTTTTAGCCTCGGTTGGACCGAGCACCTGAGATGACTTTTTACTGTTTAGACCCGGCTATGCCCGGGCACCCTTGGAGGGGTTTTTGAGATATTTTCCTACTATTTTTAGTCCTGGACAGGGTCTGGGCATGCATATTCGAGACTGGGTCTCTATCTTGATATCGAGACTGGGTCTCTATCTTGATACATGTTCTGATACTGAGTTTGAGTATTGGGTCTGGGACCTCCATGGACCTTGCTATCCGGGCCAGGGGCTACGGGCTGCGTGTGCCGAAAGAGGGGTATACGGGGGAGTAGAGGTATACGGGCAGAGTCCTTCCATGGAACCTACCTGCTGGGCCGGATCGGCGCCGGAGGAGGTACATACAGAGATACTATGGCACTTGAGATCTTCATGCATCATATCATTCATGGTTCGAGGTTCCACCCTTGTTTGCTGTTTGATGATTGTACGCTCCGGTAGTATGGGATGCCGGAGGGTTTGTTTTCACTTGTTTGTGTTCCTCGGTTGTATGGGCGGCCGGGGGACTGTAGGTAGACTTTTGTTATTTACTTACAGAGTTGTTCTCTATTATGGATAAGTATGAGGTAGGTCACTGCTAGACTGTTAGTTTCTGGATTGAGATTGATATGATTAGTTGAGTTTGATTCATGTTTCTGAGCATGCCTATCATTACTCTTTCTCTCTTCTTCTTACACTTGAGGTTACCGGTATACCGTCCATTTCGTAAACTTATTTTGTATACACTGTTGTTGCAAGGACCCCAGGTGCGTTGTTCTTACTTTCACCTGCGTCTATGATGTGTATATTCTGCTTACTAGCCTTATATGTGGTTCTGTTGATTTCCCTCTGGGCTAGTTCCTGTGTACCTTTCGTTGATTTCTGTGACTACTTGCTTCTACTCTGTCTATTACTACGCTTTTATCTTATATGTGCCCAGTCGGCCTATGATACCTACTGGGTACCTTATGCTTCGCAGTTGGTGCTCACCCCTACCCCCTGCATCTTTGGGTGCAGATCCTAGCGTGGGCCATCGCCGTTAGATCGCTGTGATTCGTGCTTGGAGATCTGTTGGAGACTACTTCAGGCTGAGGGTGAGCTCTTGGCGATCGGAGCTTAGCTTTAGTTTATCTTTTGCTTCATGTACTCTATTACCATTCAGAGACATCTGTATATATAGTTTTGGTTTATTTGCACTCCATGTATGTAGTTTGGCTCTGTACTATGATACCAGGTCTTGGGGTTTGGTTTAGTTTCCGCATATGTATATATTTATATCCCTGTTATCTATTTTATTTGTCTTGTTCCTCTATTTGCTAGATAGTAGCCCATTACTAACTATTCTGGGCTACGGGGATTGGTTCACCTACCGGGGGTTGTAGGTGCCATCATGACCAAGAAATTGGGTCGTGACACTCACTAAATCCTTCCATCACCATATGTAAATCAAGGTGGTTTATTTGAGATGTATGTGTACTCAAATCAAATTGTGTGTGCTAAAATAAAATGTGAATGCTCAACAAAGCAACAAGTGAATGATCGAGTAAGAAATAAGAGAGAACAACAAAGAGAGTTGCTAAAGTGTGAGTGCAAGAAAAATTGAGTGTAAGATTTATAAGACTGAAGTTCATCTTTTGCAATAATTCAAACCGTGAACAATCAATTGCGTTCAACAATATTCAACAATATATATCATAGTAATCGGGAAAAATAATTTGAGCTAAATTTATAAGATAAACCAGAAGCTTGAAGAGAAAATAACATGCTAAGTGCTAATCATGACCACAGATTTCAAGGAGAATTTGCAAAGCTCCAAATTAACATGTAAAGCATGAGACTAGGTCAGGGCATAGAGCCGAGCCGATTTGAGGCTCGGCTCAGCTCACTTGTATTTAGCTCAGATCGACTCGGCTGGTCAAAGTTGGAACTCAGTTGAGCCGACTCACTTTGATCATTTTATGATTACTTTAAAATTAACATTCATCCATAAATCTTAATTAATTTAATAATATGTCAATTCATAATTATTATTTATTATGATTATTTATAATTTTATACTTCAACACAATTAAAAAATTTATAGACATCATTACATAAGATATTTTATGGATGATATGAAAAATATCGGCTAATTTTTTTTATAGATATCGGCTCGGTTGAGTTCGGCTCGACGCCTAGGCCTACCTGAGACTAGGGGTGGGCATGGTATGGTATATATCGAATTACTATACTAAATTAAAAAATTTGATATCGTAATTTTGGTATTATGGTATTTGATATGGTATATGACATATATTTTAATTTTTATGGTATTTGATACTGTAACGACCGGAACCGTCATTATGTTAGGAATCACGATGTCGCAAACTTTAGGAATAACTCAATTGCATTTTGTTTTAAAGTAGGGTGACATGGCAGAAAATTTCAATTTTTGAAATTTGGTCCGGGCTGACGTCACTCCGCTATAACGGAATTTATTTCCGTTATAGTTCTACCGCTGTAGCGGATAAGTGTTCGCTATAATAGAGTGACGGGAGGCAGTACCTCAGTTACGTGATTTAATAAAAAGAACTTATTCTCCTCAGTTGGAAAGGTTACGAGGGTTACTCCAAAAACCCTCCTAGTCTGCTCCAAGGCTTGAGAGCCATGGAGAGGGGGGATTTTGGCTAAAGGGATGCGAAATCCAAAGATTCAGTCTTGTCAATCATCAGGGAACGCCTTCACAGAGCCAAAAATTGCATCATGCAGCTGCTTGTCGTTAAGGTTGGCTAGGTTTTCTTCACCTTGAGTAGAAATTGACCTACTTTCTTTTCGTATTATTGTATAGACAAAGAAGAAAACTCATGCTTAGGCCTTCGAGCACGGAGTCTGGTGGATTGATGCATTGGATTAGCTGAACTGGAAAATGGATCAGTGGGGATAATATGTTGTCGTATTTTGGGTTGTTTATGGTTATTATTATTATGTGATGTGGGATGATAGACTCCAGGGACTAGAGTGTCAGAAAGGTTCGAGGAACAGGAAATGCTTCAGTGTAGTAAATGACTAGTCAAAAAGGAGTCTTCGGCAATGATTTGGTATAAAAAATAGAATAGCAAGTTTGGTTGATTCCCAAGGTTAGGGGATGTCTTCCCCAAGTTGTATCCATATTAAGGGAAGTTCAGAATTGATGAAGCTACTTGTTATATGTTCGAAGGGGTGAAATAGGGGACATTGAATCTTCGGACAGGGTTTCAGGGTTGAGCCTACGAAATCGGGGTTGGGATAGGTGATGGTTATTGATATTTCCAATATGCAATATGTGTACATGTACTATAGCTTAGTATTGTGTGAGTTGCATGTTTAGGGAATGAGGTTATGAATATCTACTTATCCGATTATCAGTCTTGTGAAATGAACTTGTTTTGTTGCTTGTTGGTTTACAAGTATGCTTTAGTTCATAGTTGTTGATTGATTGGATTTGGTGTGACATTCGGTTGGTTTGGGTACCATGCCTGGTACAGGTTACATATTAGTTGGCTTGAGTACCATGCCTGGTATGGGATACCATTTGGTTGGCTCTTGTACCACGCCTGGTTCGAGAATTCACAATGGTTGGCTCAGGTACCCGCCTGGTATGGGTTTTGATTTACTTGAATTGATTGTATTCCTTCAATGGTTCCATGAGTGGATCGAGTTGTATTCTTGAATTGTGATTTCTACATATGGTCCATGAGAGGCTGGGTGATTATATTTAAATATGAGGTTGGTCTTAGTGTAGGCCGAGATTGCATGTTGAAAATAGTTCGTATCCAAGGGATCCTTGGTTAGTCCAGGTTATAAAAAAAAGGATATATGATTGTTGTTACTGGGTATTGTCAGTGGTTATTACTTAGTTACATGTGGTTGGTAAGCTAAGAAGGAGCCTTATAGTTTGGTCATATTGTTGGTTACTCATCTTTTTAAATAAGTGTTGAACCTGTTCCATGTGATTGGGGTTAAGAGGTAGATGAGAGTCTGGGGGATATCGTTGGCTATTGCAATCATATGGGGAAATTATCCTAGGGATCCTTGAGGGGTCCGTACAATTGTAAGTAGTAGCATAAATATGGGCAGTCTAGTTGGGATAGTAGAATTTCACCCTTGATGGTTGAATCATAGTGGTTGACTTGCATAAAGAAAGGGTAGTCCGGGCCTGGACTTAGTGGTTGATCTAGTGTCGAAGTGAGTTAGGAAGTCTAACGGTTAGTGTCACTTGGAAAGTCCTAGGAGTCAGGGTGCAGGGTCTCATAGGGGTGGAGTTGGCAGCGGAAGGGATAAGAAGGTATGGGCCGATATCGGATTTTTGTAAAGGTGGATGTTGAAGGGTTGAAGTATTGTAATTAATTGCATTCTTTCCCTTGATTCCTTATATGACGGTATGGAATGGATTCGGGTCGACTGATGCCTACCAGTACGTGTGTTTGTACTGATTCTACTCTTGCTATACCCTTTTTGGATATAGTCTGGTTGCAGGGTTGGTGACGTTTCATAGGGACATGACGACGGTGATTGTTTGGTAGCTTCTACTCTGGCTTCTGTGGTAGGAGTTGTGTCCTTTATCTTTCTGTTTTATTCCTTTAGTAGCTCTTGTACCATCTTAGACTAGATCCTAGGGAGGGTGTTGTATTTTGAAAAAGGTTTTCCATATTAATGGTTGTAAATGTTTCCATGCTTTTAAAGGAAAGATTTTTAAAGTTTTACTTGTAATTCTGCTTTTACCTGTTGGAGTGGGTGGTAAGGGTTAGTTTATATGGGAGCTTGGAGTAGGCGCCCGCACAGCCCGGTAGTTGAATCATGATAGATGGTATTAGATCCTAGGTTACCGGACTTCTAGTACGAGAGAAAATTATCGAATAGAGTCCTACAGATTAGTGTGTTGACGTCCACATCTAATCTTCGGGAAGTTATGAAGCATTCTAGGAAACACCTTCTCTTTCTTCACTCATTTCGTATGGTTCATTTACTTGCTTGTATAGGTTGAGTCCAATTGGTATCTCTCAATTCAGATTGGTATCTCAGCAAAGTAAAGGATGTCATTGGACTCCGATTACAATAAAACAAGCAAGAAAAGTTGGAACCGGGAAGGTTCCAATTGGTATCTGTCCTGAGAGCCTGTAGTAAAACATGGGTGACTGACTAACAGTCACCCATGGGATGAATAAAGAGTAGTGTATATGACTTGATTCGGTTATAGCTTGAAGCCTGAAATTTTGTGTGTTACAATGCTTGTATGACTGAAATTGTTGGTATGTGATTGGTCTTCTTACTATGAGTGTTGGATCTGAAGGGAGTCATAAGTTGAAATTGGTGTATTTTTGGTCTGTGATAAACTGCTATATGTTTTAACCTGAAATTTCATACCACTTTTTTTTTTTGAAAAGGGAACTCATCATTGGTTAAGACCATGATGGGACAGGATTTATGATTGTATGGAAGCTTTGGTTTCAGGACAGTCGGGGATTGGTTGGGAACCATGGGAACAAGGGGTTATTCGTGCATGGTAGTGAGAATGTGTTGTTGTGAATAGTGTTCTCGTGCAATTCGATTTGTTTTGGTGATATAGGATGCTAAATATTGGTCTGTGCATTGCCAGGAGTGGTCTTGGGGTGTTGTTTAAGACCATGGCGGGACTTATGCTTCTATTTACGATAACCGAGAATGGGAGTGGGTTGTTTCTACTGAAAATTTAAATGTTCTGAACTGTCACCGTCGAGACCGCCATAGTGGGATAGTACCTCTACAGCGATCCTGCTATAGTGGGAATTTCCATTGCTACAACAAAACTGCTATAGCGGAATGACACAACTATAGCGGGGAGGCCCGGGGTAGAATGTCTGCCCTATTTTTCCCTATTTTTCATTTCATTGTCGAGGTGTTTAAAAGTGATAATTAAGCCGCGAGCTGATGTATAAACAAATAAAATCATCTATAGAACTAATATAGCATGCATAGAAAGGAAAGTGTCTAGAAATTAGCATCCACGTGCTTAAAACAGAGAGAGAAAGGGGAAAGGGAACATTGTCTAGTACGTGCCCCAAACAAGGGCAAAACCCAAAAGAAGTAAATAATCCTAATAAAGAGGGGAGAGGGAGTCCTAGGCCTCATCATCGCTCAGGAAAGGGAACTTCTGCCTATCCTCGGGCTCAAGGGTGGGAAGCTCCTGACTAGGGGCAACGCAAGCAAACATGACCTTCACGGTCTTCTATATCCGGGCAAACATGTGATCCCGGGAGTGCCTTTTCTTCTTCTCCTCCTCTAACTCCCTGTGGAGTGCTGCAAAATCCTGAGCAGAAGGGGGCTGGGCTTTACCTCCAGCAACAGTGCTCTCCGTGAACCTCTGTACCACGGCCAGAGTCTCCCTAACTTGGCTGCTAGTAATCGGGGGCTAAGGCTGTAAAGGAGCGGGAGTATCATCCTCATCATCATCATCTACATCTTTGGTAGTCTGGCTGCTCCCTGCTTCACCTACCTTCCTCTTCTTCTTGGAGGTAACCACTTTCACCCGGAGAGGGTCGAATGCATTATCCATATCCACCTCGTGGTCAATATAATCCACAGGCACCTTGATGTGAGGTTAAAAATACATATATTAATCCTTTATTCACCTCACATTTTAGTACTTTTAATCGTCTTTTGAGTATTGATTATTATTTTGTGCTTAATATTATATTTTTTATGTGTTGAATTAAAATGGTGGAATGTCGAAGAAGTTTGAAGCAAAACCGAATTAAAAACAAGAAATTGTACAAGGAAATCAAGCAGGTAGCTTAATGGATTGAAGTTAATATAATAATATTATTTATATATATATGTTAAGCAGCACAATAATTGAATTGAATAATTGAGGAACAATACATTACCCGAGACGTGGCAGCTTGTGAAGATGGCAGAGTTACGCCAACCTCTTCAATGCGGATCATGGCGCAGATATTTTCCCATCTCTGAATCACAAACAGACGTTTGCACCACTGCTTGCTTTGCAAGCGTGGCGCGAGTTCGATGGATTTTCTCCCATTTTAATTGGGATTTAGTTTTTAAAAGTTTAGATCTTCTCCATACCCTATAAATACATCCTAAAATATAATATTTACATAACTTTTTGACCTAGGGAGAGCTAGGAGCCGCCGTGGAGGCCGGAGAAAATTGGTTCTATCTTTTCTTCTCTATTATTTGCTTATTTTTACGTTTTTCTTTGGATGATATGTTGTAATTTCTCCATGTCTATATGGAGTTAAACTTCTCATCTAGGGTTATGGTAGCTTCATGATTGTTGGTGTATAAACTTTAATTGATTTGTTAAGATATTTATCGTCGTGCTACGGCTCGTGTGGTTACTTACTTTTTCTTGGGATAAATTATTTATTTGCTTGATCACCATTCAAATACTATTTGTGTCACGTAAATTGAACTAAGAATAGAATATTTGTGTGCGTAATAAGAAAAAGTAGAGTTTGGTTGTGAACCTTGTAGGGAAAGGGGAACGATTCGCTAACGTGGATAGGAATATACCCGTTAGCCTTGCTTAGTAGACACGAAAGAAAAATCACATGACCTTCACTATCGACTGACGATCATAGGAATATAGGCGTTAGGAGTAGTCAAGGAGACCTAGAGTTGTTGGCAAAATGCTCAATATGGTTAAAATCAACCCGCAACTAGTAACCCGATAGAAAATCAGAATCAGTTCAAGTGATTACTCAACATGATTGCTAGCGAATCCATAACCCTAGATTGATTTTATCTTATTGATTACGTGAAAATATATTCTTCCTCTGGTTAATTGTTCTTTAGTTAACTTCTTTTTCTTTTTAGTTTAGTTAAATCATAATATAATTTGAATTTTTCTACTTGAATAAATAATTAGAATTAATTTAATTTAGTAAATAGTTAATCGACAAGTCTATGTGGGTACAATATCTGGAATTAAAATCCTATATTACTTGTACGACCGCGTACACTTGAGTGTGCAAAAGGACGCAACAAATTTTTGGCGCCGTTGCCGGGGACTTAGAAATTAATTGTTTGTCTAGATTAAATTCTTTCTTTTTATCTATTTAAGTTTTTTTCCTTTCTTATCTTCTTTTTTTTTTTACTATTTTTAAAAAGAAAAAAAATTCTACACTTCTTGACAAGGCATCTTGGAATAGAAATTGGTTGAATGATGAGTATTTATTTATCGATAATTCTTATATTTATTATGGAGGACCCCACTTTAATATATTGTGTCATAATTTTTCCAGGAGAGGGTTGTGTGCACCTACCCAATCATTTCCAGAGAATTTGTATGGTATATGTGATCGTCTGAATGGTCATTGGAATGATTGTCCTAACTCTTATTCCCCTTCTCCGAGCCCCTATTACTATTCTTCTATTGTTTATGATGTTGATAGGGGTAATGAAGTAGAGAATATAGAACGTCATGTTCAGACGAGTGATTTGATCAGACAAATACAAGAGCACACCGCACTGATGCGAAAGCAGACCGAGGAAAGCATGAAATCCTTGGAAAGGTTTAAGGCCGAACTTTCAAAAATAAGGGTTGCATATGGAATTTGTACTGATACTGGCCGACTTGTGAAGCAAAAAGAGCAATTCATACCATTCAACTATTCTCTTTCGATTGAAGTCAATGTTAAGGAGGTGTACAAAAGTGAGAATATCACACAAAATGAAGTTTTGGAGTTAAGGCGTGTTGGACCTCATTCTAAGCATTTTTCGACATTGTGTTTGGTTGGTGACATGAAAATTGAGCCTTCCAAACCAATGGAGAAGTGTGCGGATGAGGAACAAGGCCCTTATTTTCTAAAATTTGTCATGCCAAAAAGACAAAATGACATTCCTCACTTAAGGGCCAAGAAGTTCAAGATGCGATATTTATTGCTTGGTTCCTTTATTTTTACACCACCGCCCCTTAAGCGAAGCAGAAAACTTGATGAAAAATTAGGGGTCCAATTCATAAGTTCAAAGTGGAAGGAAAAGTGGTGAATTTGATTGGCGTCATGCCGCGATGTTAAATCAGGCGCTTATTGGGAGGCAACCCAATTTGTAATAGTGTAGCTTCTTTTTTTTATAGTGTCATGTTTTGTTTTGTTTTTGTTTTATAGGTTTGGGGAAGTCGGAGTACACAAATGTGAAAGCTAAGGAGCATGGTTTATGCTTAAGTGTGGGATCATTCGCCCCTTTGGTTCATTGTGAAGAAACATGCTGCTAGCTAGGCCCTAGAGGGCTTCAGGGAGTATCTCTAACCCGCTTTTATCTTATTTATTGCTTTGGAGATAAAGCATGACTTTAAGTGTGGGGCAGGATATCTTTCGATACTTGTTAAGGGTGATGTATGCCATAGGTTGAGTGTTTTTTTACTATTGCTAAGTTAGATAAAAAAAAAAAAAAAAAAAAACCTTAAAACACAAAAAGATTTTTCCTTTATTCTTTAGTTATGATAGTTTTTTTTTATTCTTTAATTTTAGAGGCATACTTTATCCACCCCTTGGTTTTTCTTTTCAGTTCTTTTTCGAGGGGGAGTCCTTTGAACCGAGTAGTTTTTTTATTTTTTAGGAGTAATTTTTATTTATTTATTTATTTTTGGAGAGAAAAGAATAGACTTTTTGACTTGTTTGATACTAGCAATTAGGGATTGATTTTGAGTAGTACTTTCTTGTGAATGCTTGAGTATAAAATAAAATAATAAATCTTTTGACACCTAGGCTCAGGGTAGTGTCTGTGTATATAGCTTATTCTTATTTTGTAGTTTGCTAGGATCCTGTCTGTCTTAGAAGTGGAATTGATCCATCTTGATTGAGACTTGTGCCATGAGAGGCGAGGATTTCTTGCATATTCCATATTTTGTATCTTAGTCTAGAACTTGCCCTGCATGTTATTGAAGCGAAATAAAATTGTTGCTCTGTTAAGAAGATGATAATAGGCTTTCTTTGATATGTCTTGGTGAATTTTAGCCTTTTCAGATATTGTTACCACTAGTTAGCCCCTTTGAGCCTGTAGCCTTTCATTTGGTATCTATATTGTAGCCTTGATCCATTTTGTTGAATTCCTAGTTTTTGCATCCTGCTTCCTTGAGCACTATAGCATAAACTGTGATAGGATTGTTAGATCTGAAGAAAAGGGAAAGTCAAGTGTAAAAGGTGACCATTGAAAGTTACTTGTGATGAAAAGGCCCTCTTTGAAAGAATGTGACATAAAAAATAAGGAAAGAAAAATTGCTTGAGAAAAAAAAATGATTGAAACGTTCTTGATAGGATGAGAATACTAGTGAAAATAATTGAAGCAAGGGCTGAAGATATAAAGTAATGAAAATAATGGGTGATGAAGTTCAAAAAAGTACAAAGTGCTTAGGGAAGTGTAAGTCACTATTATATAGTTTTCCTATCCGTCCCTTAGCCAACATTACAACTCGTTAAAGTCCTATTTGATTCTATTTGAGCATGCTTAATTAGTGGAGAAGTACATAATGGGCAAGCTTATGGTTCTTTGTGCATACATGTGAATTCATTTTTGAGTGCGAGAGTTGTGCTTTGATGCTAAGTCCTTAATTTATATTCAATTCTTTAAATTGAGTGTATGGACTATTTCTTCTTGTGAGGGCACTTGTTTCATGATAGATAGGTGATGTTATTATCTTTTTTGATACAGTAGGTGAGCGAGCTTAAATTTGATGAGTTAGAGTCCTTCTTTGAGGTTAGGAGGTTAGAACTTTGTTGTTTGTTGTATATCTTGCATAATCATCGGGAAGTGTACTTGATGTTGTTGAGTTGTTATATGGCCTAATTGTTTGTATCAACCAAAGTGGTGGTGTTACTAGCTTGAAGTATTGAGATGAGCTTTAATGCTTGCTCGAGGACGAGCAAGAGTCTAAGTGTGGGGTGTTGATGTGAGGTTAAAAATACATATATTTATACTTTATTCGCCTCACATTTTAGTACTTTTAATCGTCTTTTGAGTATTGATTATATTATTTTATGCTTAATATTATTTTTTTCATGTGTAGAATTAAGATGGTGAAATGTCGAAGAAGTTTGAAGCAAAACCGAATTAAAAACGAGAAATCGTATAAGGAAATCAAGCAGGAAGCTTAATGGATTGAAGTTAATATAATAATATTATTTATATATATATATATGTTAAGCAGCAAAACAATTGAATTGAAGAATTGAGGAAGAATACTTTACCTGAGACATGGCAGCTTATGAAGATGGCAGAGTTGCGCCAACCTTTTGAACGCGGATCATAGCGCAGATATTTGCCCATCTCTGAATCACAAACAGACGCTTGCGCCACTGCTTGCAAAGCAAGCATGGCGCGAGTTCGACGGATTTTCTCCCAATTTAATTGGGATTTGGTTTTTAAAAATTTAGATCTTCTCCACGCCCTATAAATACATCCTAAAACATAATTTTTACATAACCTTTTGACCTAGGGAGAGCTAGGAGCCACCGTGGAGGCCGGAGAAAATTGGTTCTATCTTTTCTTCTCTATTAGTTGCTTATTTTTACATTTTTCTTTGAATGATTTGTTGTAATTTCTCCATGTCTATGTGGAGTTAAACTTCTCATTATGGTAGCTTTATGATTGTTGGTGTATAAGCTTTAATTAATTTGTTAAGATATTTATCGTTGTGCTACGGCTCGTGTGGTTACTTACTTTTTCTTGGGATTAACTATTTATTTGCTTGATCACCATTCAAATACTATTTGTGGTATGTAAATTGAACTAGGAGTAGAGAATTTGTGTGCGTAATAAGAAAAATTAGAGCTTGGTTGTGAACCTTATAGGGAAAGGGGAATGATTTGCTAACGTGGATAGGAATATACCCGTTAGCCTTGCTTAGTTGACACGAAAGAAAAATCACATGCCATTCACTATCGACCGACGACCATAAAAATATAGGCGTTAGGAATAGTCAAGGAGACCTAGAGTTGTTGGCAAAACGCTCAATATGGTTAAAATCAACCCGCAACTAGTAACCCGATAGAAAATCAGAATCAGTTCAAGTGATTACTCAACATGATTGCTAGCGAATCCATAATCCTAGATTGATTTTATCTCATTGATTACGTGAAAATATATTCTTCCTCTGGTTAATTGTTCTTTAGTTAACTTCTTTTTCTTTTTAGTTTAGTTAAATCATAATATAATTTGAATTTTTCTGCTTGAATAAATAATTAGAATTAATTTAATTTAGTAAATAGTTTATCAACAAATCTCTGTGGGTACGATATTTGGCCTTAAACTCCTATATTACTTGTACAACCGCATACACTTGCGTGTGTGAAAGGATGCAACACACCCCAACCCGCCTGCACAGCTCCAACACCAAACTAGGAAGAAAGGGGCCTCTTCTACGACCGCGGTACAAGTCCTTCCACTCTAAAATGATCTGTTCCCCCACATTCATAATGATCCCCTGCATAGCACAAGCAATCACCAGGGCGCGGGCATAACTCATGTCGGCCTTATTGCCCAACTGGCAGATTCTCCCAAATTGAGCCACCTCCTAGCATCTGCAGATAAGTAAGCACTAGTGATCCCCTCAGGACCAGGCTAGTACCTGATCTCTAAAATCCTCATCTACCAAAGTATCTCTCAGCCAAGCCATATCCCAAAGTTGAGACTTGGCCTCGTATGCAGCATTGAAGACGTGAGGCACTCCCAGCAGCTCATTGATCATCTAAGAATCCACAGGCACATCTACCCCTTGGATGCGGATAGCAGGGTTGGGATCATCCCAATAGACACTAGGGAGGATAGCATAGAACTCCATCACCCAACCTGTACGCGCGAGAGGGGGAGCTACCGTTAATGAAACCCAGTTGAACTCTTGAAGCCTGCGATGGAAGGCGGCTGCTTTTCCATCCATCTCGACCATTTTGCAACCCCTCTCAAAGCAAAATCCTAACTGACGATAGTCCCGAAACCTCTCATGACTAGCATCGTCAGGGAACCTCACATAAGCATACTCAGGGAATTTTCCTTCAGCCATTGATCTTGTTAACCTACAATATAGCCAAGGGCGGGATTAGAACTTGTTTCAGCATAAAGGGATGAGTTTAAAAGGGGGGGGGGGGATTTCTAAGTATGATCCTAGTAAGGCTACTGTCTTATGATCTTCGGTTATAAAGGACGATCATCCGCTACAGCGGAACCGCTATAGCAAAAAATTCTCCGCTATAGTGGAAACTCGAATGCTACAGCGATCTTCATCGTCCCAGAAATTTCAAGGGGTACTTCAATGGCGCCCCTTGACCCAAAAATCTGTTTTTAACAACCCAAGTCCAGATCAATGCTTCTAAAGTATCCTATTACTGTTTTCTACACACATTTGGGCATTATAACCCCTAAATTTCATCCAAATCACAAGTTTTATCCAAGAACAACCTTTTACCTTCCCCACCATTTTTGGCCAAAAGTTGCATAATCCTTACGCCTAGAATGAAGTGGAAGCATTGTAAATGTAAGGGAAGTATCCATACTTCAGGAATTTGATAAAAACCCAATCTAAGTTGAAGTTCAAAAACCAACCAAAATGTGTACCCCAAATCATAGTATTTTACCATATTAATGTCTAAATTCGTGCAGGAAAGTAAAGGAGTAAGTAGGAAAGAGTGTTACCTAGAATTTCTGACATCGGGAGTGGGGTAATCGGGAGGAAAGGGAGTATTTTCAAAGGAAAATAGAGGAGAATGGGGATGAAAACCCATTTCTCCCCTATTTCAACTATTGCCGACCGCTATAGCGGTCAGCACCTCACTATAGCGGTACCGCAATAGTGTTTGGGAAGGAAAAGTTCTATCGAGTTTTTTCAAATTCTTTCATTTCGATATTCTACAAGTCTCTGGATTTCTTGGGTACTCGGGGAAGGTTATTTCATAAATTTTTGGATTGCTCGGGGGAGGCCAATTCCTTGTCAGAGTGGGGTCATAATTTTCCTAATTGGGTTAAGTATGACTAAATCGAGGGAAGTTTAATTTTTCGTGTGGGATCATAATTATGCAGTCGTATAGGATCATTTGGGGATGAATGATGGGTAAATTGGTATTTGTTGTAATGACCGAAACTGTCGTTATATTAGGAATCACGATATCGCAAACTTTAGGAATGACTAAATTGTGTTCTGTTTTAAAATAGGGTGACATGGCAAAAAAAATTCAATTTTCAAAATTTGGTCTGGGCTGATGTCACTCTGCTATAGCAGGATTTATTTTTATTATAGAACTACCACTGTAGCGGATAGTTGTTCGCTATAGCGAAGCAACAGGAGGCAGTAGCTCAGTTACGCGATTTAATAAAAAAAACTTATCCTCCTCAGTTGGAAAGGGTATGAGAGTTAATCCAAAAACCCTCCTAGTATGCTCTAAAGCTTGGGAGCTATGGGGAGGAGGGATTCCGGCTAAAGGGACACGAAACCCCAAGATTTGGGCTTATCAATCGTCAGGAAATGCCTTCACAAAGCCAGAAATTGCATCATGCAGTTGCTTGGCGTCCAGGTAGGCTAGGTTTTTTTCACCTTAAATAGATATTGACCTGCTTTCTTTTCGTATTATTGTATAGACGGAAAGGAAAAATCATGCTTAGGCCTTCGGGCATGGAGTCTGGTGGATTGATGCATTGGATTGGCTGAATTGGGAAATGGATCAGTGGGGATAATATGTTGTCGTATTTCGGGTTGTTTATTGTTATTATTATTATGTGATGTGGGATGATAGACTCCAGGGACTAGAGTGTCAGGAAGATTTAGGGAACCAAAAATGCTTCGATGTAGTAAATGACTAGTCAAAAGGGAGTTTTCGGAAATGATTTGGTATAAAGAATAGAATAGCAAGTATGGTTGAGTCCCAAGGTTAGGGGATGTCTTCCCCAAGTTGTATTCGTATTAGGGGAAGTTCAGAATTGATGAAGCTACTTGTGATGTGTCCGAAGGGGTAAAATAGGGGGAATTGAGTCTTCAGACAGGGTTTTAGGGTTGAGCCTACGAACCCGGGGTTGGGTTAGGTGATGGTTATTAATATTTCTAATATGCAATATATGTACATGTACTATAGCTTAGTATTGTGTGAGTTTCATGTTTAGGGAATGAGGTTATGAATGTCTACTTATCCGATTATCAATCTTGTGAAATGAACTTGTTTTGTTGCTTGTTTGTTTACAAGTATGCTTTAGTTCATGGTTGTTGATTGATTATATTTGATGTGACATTCAGTTGGCTTGGAAACCATGCCTTGTACAGGTTACATATTGGTTGGTTTGATACCATGCTTGGTATGAGATACCATTTGATTGACTCGAGTACCATGCCTAGTATGATAATTCACAATAGTTGGCTCGGGTACCACGCCTGGTACGGGTTTTGATATACTTGAATTGATTGTATTCCTTTGATGGTTCCATGAGTGGACCGGGTAATATTTTTGAATTGTGATTTCTGCATATGGTCCATGAGATGCTAGGTAATTATATTTAAATGTGAGGTTGGTCTTAGTGTAGGACGGGATTGCATTTTGAAAATAATTGGTGTCCTAGAGATCCATGATTGGTTCGGGTTGTGTAAAAAGGGATATATGGTTGTTGTTACTGGGTATTGTCAGTGGTTATTAATTGGTTACATGTGGTTGGTAAGCTAAGGAGGAGCCTTATAGTTTTGTCATAGTTTTGGTTACTCGTCTTTTTAAATAAGTGTTGAACCTATTCCATGTGATTGGGGTTAAGAGGTAGACGGAGAGTCTGGGGGATATCGTTGGTTGTTGCTATCATATGGGGAAACTGTCCTAGGGATCCTTGAGGGGTCCATACAATTGTAAGTAGTAGCATAAATATGGGCGGTCTAGTTGGGATAGTAGAATTTCACCCTTGGTGGTTGAGTCATAGTGGTTGACTTGTATAAGGGAAGGGTAGTCCAGAGGAAAGGGTAGTCTGGGTCTGGACTTAGTGGTTGCTCTAGTGTCGAGGTGACTTAGGAAGTCTAAGGGTTAGTGTGACTTGGGAATTCCTAAGAGTCAGGGTGCAGGGTCTCATGGGGGTGGAGTTGGCAGCGAAAGGGATAGGAAGGCATGTGGCACACACCGACCCTACCCTCTGGACGTAACACGGGACCCAAGATCACAAGTGATCTAAAGATAACCCTCTGGCATTAGCATGACTTAAAAACTGAAACAAACATAAGAATGAAAGCTTAACTGAAGTAATAAGAAACTTGATCTGTTATATAAAAATAAGACTAAAATGACAATCTGAATTAAGCTGAATATCTGACTCTATGTCTGAAAGCCCCTACTACTGACGAGCTGCTGGGACAAGCCCCCAGCTAACTCAAAATACTGAAAACTGAATGAAAGAACTAGTAGTATATAATGAAGCTAAACTCTAAGTCTTCGAATGAGGAGGACTGACCAAGCTGGTCGGATGTGCTGCTGATCTACTAGCCACGGATTTGGGAGCGGGCTACAGGATCTACATCATAATAGGATTCAACACAAAAAGGTATGTGGTCAGTACTATGGAATGTACTGAGTATGTGAGATATGCATGTGTCATGATAAAATATACTTGAAAGCATGCTTAAAACTGAGTTCATGCATAAATAGAAGAAATCATAAGTAAATATCAAAATTTGAATGTAATTCATAAAACAATAAGCCAAGCTTTAAAATAGAATATTATATAAATTAAAAGCTTGAAAACCTTCATATGGGAGTTTCTTATAACCGACAATAGACCATGTGAGCTAAATAGAATCTAACTATATAACCCTAGTTAGCAAAGCTGCCCCGAACCCTGCCAAGGTACGGGGCACCATAGTCCAACTATATAACTCTAGTTGGAATAGATGCCTTATGCTCCGCTAAGGCAAGGGCACCATGATGTCATAGCGTGGAACCACGTTCATAAGCTCATCGGGCGATACATAACCTATTCTAGCAATGTACTTTTTGGACTTAGGTAATCGAACCCTCATTGCTCGGTGCTAAATACTACTCCAAAAATATACATATAGCTCATATAATACTGGGGAATATATGATGCCAAAACTGATCATAACTAATGACATATCTGATGTCAAATCTGTTTGAAAAGCATAAAGACATATCTGATGTCATGCAATTTCAATTCATAAGTCTTAAAACTTATCATGGCCATAATTCAAATATACTTTTCTTTCTAAATTCATAGCTTGAAGAATTTGGCATGCAATTTCATAATACTTGAGGTCATGTTATCTAAAAGTATCAAATTTCACTTGAAAATATGCAAATTGAAGGAAGGAATCATGCTAGAAATCATCTTTAATGCATGGGCTTTTAAAATTAATTAAGGAATCTAAAATACATCATAGATAAATAATAAGAAACCATGAATTGATGCTTAAAAATTGAACCCATAAGTTTTCCCCAAATTTGGGTAAGAACTCTAATTTCACAATTTCATAAATCAAAGTAAAACATGGGGTTTTGGGCATAAGGGTGAAAGGAATCTCTTATTGAATACCCACATACCTGAACTTGAATAACTTCTAGCTATAACTTTGGAGATGAAGCTTGGAGAAGAATCCCTAAGGTTGGAGGTGGAGACTTGGAGAAGAAATCTGAAAGAAAACTCTTGAGAGACTTTCTTGCTAGAGCTTCTATGATCTTGTTTGCTTGAAACCCTAGGTATCTTGCCTTAGAGTCTTGAGGGAATGCTTTAGAGATAGATTGATTTTCTTATGAGGAATAACCTATTTTGGGTGTTTAAAAGATGAGGGGAAGAACCCGAGGTGAGGAAAGGACCAAACTACCCTTAATTAAACTCATAGGAAAGAGTGCAGAAAATCATCGGACGACGCTTTCCACGGGCCTTTGAACCCAACTGTCAGCCTCACGGGGCCCAAATAGCCTCACTGGACAGTTTCCACTCCCTGCAACCATGGGCTATCATGGTCACCACGGGTGTCGAGATGCCCGTCGGAGGTTCCCACGCCCATTCGCCAGCCCATCGGATTTTCGACAACTGACAATGCTTCACTAAAATATCCATTACTTTTTTTTCGGACTCAGATTAACGAGCGGTCGGTGGCGTTGGAAAGAAGATTCAAATAAATTTAATTTGGTAGGTACTAGGCCACCTATGTATTTATATTCTAGGAGTTATGATTATTCGAAGTTGACCCTAGTTAGAACTTACATAAAAACTAAATCAGTAGAAGGGCTTTCAACTTAACTTTGAGCTAGGGGTCCTTTATGACTTCAATTCACATCTAATACTCCTTCAAAACTTAGGAATTGATATTAATACTTAGATTCATAGAAAATTCATCTAGTTTGGGTCTAACAACAAATGAAGAATGGATCGAATCTTGACTTAGAATTTCTGGGGTGTTACAGCATGGGTCGATATCGGATTTTGATAAAGGTGGATGTTGAAGGGATGAGTATTGTAATTAATTGCATTCTTTTCCTTGATTTCTTATATGATGGTATTGAATAAATTTGGATCGACTGATAATGCCTACCAGTATGTGTGTTTGTACTGATTCTACTCTTGCTATACCCTTTTTTGGGTATAGTCTGGTTGCAGGATTGGTGACGTTTCATAGGTACATGAGGACGGTGATTCTTTGGTAGCTTCTACTCTTGCTTCTGTGGTGGGAGTTGTGTCCTTTTTCATTCTGTTTCATTCCTGCAGTAGCTCTTGTACCGGCTTAGACTAGATCCTAGGGAGGTTGTTGTATTTTGAAAAAGGTTTTCCATATTAATGGTTGTAAATGTTTTCATGTTTTTAAAGGAAAGATTTTTATAGTTTTACTTGTAATTCTGTTTTTACCTGTTGGATTGGGTGATAAGGGTTCGTCTATCTAGGAGCTTGGAGTAGGCGCTCGCACTGCCCGATAGTTGGATCGTGACAGATACGATATTCAGTATTATTTATAAATAATATATTAAAACATCAAATACCATACCAAAGTATATAGTTATATAAAACTAACAAATATACCACCTATATTAGTATACAACTAAATAGTTAGACGTTGGTGTTTGACTACTTTATCTTGATTGAAATATTTTTTTTATGTAATTGATTAATAAAATGACTTGTTTGTACTTTTTTTTAAATATACATATTTCTACATGTGTAAGGTGTTAGTACTTAGTATGATACAATTGAATTTTTTTTTTTTTTAAATCGCAGTCACAATACTCTATTATACGAGTATATATTAATCGAAATTAAACAAACTATGATTACCGATTTAGCATATCGTAAAATACCAAAACTGAACTTCAACATATCAAACCATACTAAATTAATTTGGTAAGGTAATTATTTACCCTGAAATCGGTACAGTTAAATTTGTAGAGGGTCAACAACGCGTGTTACAGTTCAACCCTGTTTTAGAGTATGGTTTGCTAGCGATTTGGTTAGTAGAAAAATGTAAAAGCGATAAAGTATAGCGTAAACAAAACTAAACAAGGTAAAGAACATAAATCTAAGCGTATCTGCAGTAAAATGAGTGAGCCCGAGAACTTAGACTCTGATTCTGAGATCAGCTTAACAAACACCAAATGAAAAATAAAATAGAACAAAGCTTGGGGTCTAAGAAAGTAGTATATTGCTCCTGAGAATCAGAGTTCGAATGCCTTTACGAATGAGAAGGGCCGACTGTTTATAGGCTTACAGGCCTTGGTCCTTAAGAATATGCTAGTAGAGCCCTAAAATACTATAGCCTATATCTTGATGTCACACATCTAAACCGTTGGATTCCCCCCCTCCCCCCCGCCCCTCCCCCCAAACTTCGTGCTCTCGAAATCCCAAAAAATTTAGACTCTATTCACATGTGTCCATAACCCAATTTTACTCCATATAGTAATGGTATAGTATTTTTAAAAATTAAATACCAAAATTATTATATCAAAGTTTCAAATACTATACCATGTCCATCCCTACTCGAGAAATTGAAATTTTGATTCTTTCAGTATAGTCGACCCCCACCCCTACTTCTCAAACACGTGTGCAGCTTTATGTTGTTTTTTATAGGTGTGTGATTATTGGTAATTTTATAACTATCATGATTGTGAGTTGTACTCTTATTATTGTTCACTCAAAAAGGAAAAGAAGAACGTGATTCATGGTGGCATTTATGTGGACGGAAATGGGAAAAAAGAAAGACTAATTAATTAGAACAAACACATCTTATTCTCAAAAATAGGAGAATGACAGAAACAAGACAAGACTCACAACGTCAGAAAAAGATTGAAGAAATAAAGAGAGATGCCAACATGGTATAAATTCTGCATTTGGAGTCCATTTTTATGATGAGTAAGTTAGTGAGGCAAAAGAGAACAATGAAGACACGAATATTTCTCCTAACCTTGAGAAATAAAATCCAACAAAGGCGCGATATTAGAATTTTTAGAACATGGGTACATCGCTAAAAAAAGAAAAAAATATATATTTAGTGGAAATTGAAACCTAGCTCTGAAGGTAAATAACTCAACCTTTAACTAAGTGCACCATTTAATCTTCTTGTAGCATGAGTGCCGGCAGGTAATATAATATTACATTTAGAAAATATATATATAAAATATCTAGTTTTAAGAGAAGACCATGGGTTCACGTGCTCATTTTTTATGGGTAAATTCTCCCAGCCAACAAGTACTCAAAAATCCCAACATATTAAACTTATAGATAGAACTTCAAAAAAAGTGTTGTTTGTGCGGTGTAACAGAAATATCATAAATTCGGATGGAGAAAGTAGATAAAAAAACAAGAGGGAGTTGTTCAGGTGGTAAGTACCTCTCACTTTCAATTCGAAGATTGTGAGTTCGAGTCACCAAAAAAGCAAAAGTGAAAGTTTCAAATTGCAAAATTGAATTACCATTTTACCTCCATACTAAATCAAAATGTCATTCTATGTTAATGTATAAAATAATAATTCTACACGATTATTTCTTATTTTGAAGACCATTTTTTGGTGAAAAATTATAAATAATGGAGAATACTTTAATGATTTGACACTCAATTCATTGATTTAGTGAGGGGTGAGTCATCCGTTTTCTTCTTTTTAATTTTCACAATTTAATTCTTTTCATTGACTCGTGTTTATTACTCCCTCTGTTTCAAAAATAATGACATATTTTGACTTAGCATGAAGTTTAAAAAAATAAAGAAGACTTTTAAATTTTATGATCTTAAATTAAAGATATGTTAAATATACCAAAATGTCCTTTAATCTTGTGGTTTTAAACATATCGACATGTGCAATGTTGAAATTAAAGAGTTGCTAAAAAAATGAAAAAGTCATTCTTTTTTAATGAACTAAAAAGGGATGCAGATCCTTCTTTATAAAATGGAGGAAGTATATTGTAACTGGTGGCAGTTTAATTCCTCCAAATTACTCATTATTCATTACACACATGACACAACCCACGTCTCTTGTAAAGCATTATTAATAATTTGTGATTTGTTTCAAACTAAATTCAATGATAAAATAGGTTATTGATCACAAAATTGATATTAGATACATGATAATAAATGGTAATATGATATAGACATGACTTTTCAACTTTCACATTCTCAAGCGTTATTTTCTGTTTGATAATAAAATCAAAGTTCTTTCATCAGCCCTCTCCTACACCTCTATAAATTCATAATCCCTTCAAAAATTATTGCACCATCTGAATCTTCATATTCTACACTAAGGAACAGACCCATATTTGATTATTATTGTTTGCCAAATTTGTTCTAGCGGTCTCAAGGCAATTATGATTGCCCTTACCGTAAAAACTTCAGATCAAGAGTTAGGGTTGGCTCCAACGTCGGACCCTGCAGATGCCAATGTGCACAGTTGTCTTCACCTTTTGATGTATTTTTAGCAGTAGAAGCTTCGTTTTGCTTTATTTCTTTTTAATTTGCGCAAAGCTCATTTCTATTTTATAATTTACTACTCTAATTATTTCATGGACTGTTTGCAAAATTCTTTACGAAATGTTAGTACTATACATAACTCGTACTTATTGTGGTCATTAAAAAGAGTGTTGTAATAACAATAAATTTTGATAGAACAGACTCAACATTCATCACTTTGAGCTAAAATTTCTCATTCAAATTTTATGGAACTCATCACACACAAATTTTAATATTATCAGTATACGTTCTCGCGCAATGCACGAATTATTTCAAAATAAAAAGAGCGAAAGAAATAATACAAATATGTATATATGAACTATGTGTTTTGTATTATAAATAATTTATTCTCAATATTTTTTTGGATCATTCTTAATACATGCAAACATTATGTATGATATATAGTATTTATTACTTCAATAATGTCATTTCTTTAAAACAATATATAGTCGTTTATTTTTTCAAAGAGAATAATTAAATAAGAAGATGTAGCTCAACATTAACGATTATTGTAGATGTACTCTAAAAAATGAAGAAATCTTTGGAAAGCAATATAATATTCCATATTAGAGTAGTCTATAATTTTCTTTGAAACGATCTGCACATATAGTACCTTCATCATCATCTTCAGAACTTCAATTTCTAGTTTTTTAAAAATTAAATTTTGCTTATAATGTTGTAATCCCTTTGTTCTAATTTGTATAAGACACTTTCTTTTTTAGTCAGTTTTCAATAGAATGACATATTTCTATATTTAGTAATAATTTAACGTTAAAATGTCAATTTCATCCCTAATATTATAATTTTAAATTCGTGCAAAGTATAAATAGAGACAATCTTTTATCATTTTGTAATTAAGTCTGCTATTTTTGTACTCAATGCAATAAGAAATTAAATTTTTGCTTCTCTTTTTTTCAATATAGATTTTTGTGTTTAAATTTAGATTTAACATTTTACTTATGAGACTATTATTTTTATTTTTATTTTTTTTGCATTTTTATCCTATTGCTTGAAATTCTTTCATCATTCAGTATTGCTCTATAGAGAATGTTGGGTTAAGAGCATTTTAATATTATTATTTTAATTTATATTAAAGTGCATCTTTTCCATGCCAAAATGTGCATCCTAAAATGTCTAAGTGTGATTATACGTGGGAGGCATTATATATCGTTATTCCTTTGCATTTAGTAGTTTAGGCTACAATATATTTTGGCAGTTTTTGGTCAATACATGAATGACATTTAGTGGTGTCATTTGCTCATATTGATTGCTGCCGGTGGTTATTTTGTTGTTACAATTCCCACGACTTATTGTAGAAGACTATGGCTTTTATTTATCATTAAACAATTGTAACATCTTATTCTTTATTCTCCCATAATTCCACCTCTTTAAGCTTTGTAACTCTTGTAACCTCTATCACCATTTATCTTCTCCATTTATTCTTTTTATTCAATACTAGGTGAATATCTCACCTATAAATAGAGGTGGTCATGCATATTTTTTGAGTTCAAGAAAATATAGAGTTCAAAAGAGTTAGTAAAAAAGAGAGTTTTATTAGTTGAAGGAAGGTGTTTTTGTGTTGGAGCTTTGGTCTCAACTCTTGTCCAGAGTTTGTTGAGTTATACTTTATTTTTGGGCTGTTGTATCCTGGAGGGGACAAGTCAAGAAGGCTACTGCTGGACCGGTGAAAACATTTGCTGCAGTGGACTTGAATCTCCTTAAAGAGAGCGAGATATCCGTGCCTCAGCCAGAAGATAATTTTATTTTCTTCATCTTATTTTCAATTGTAATTGTAATATTTCACCAGCAATTTTAAGGAGATTCTTAATGGCTACAATTGAAAAATCCGCGGATGTCAAAATGGGAGATCTTAACAAGCCATTCTGTTTCAACGGTACCCATTTCAAGAGGTGGAAGGGTAAAGTATCTTTCTACTTAAGTCTTCTCAATGTTTCTTATGTGTTAACTGAGAAGAATCCAAATAAAGTAGATAACACTTCCATGAATGATGAAGAACTTATTTCTCTTCAAGAGAAAGTTGAAAAGTATGATGGTGATTCCTACAAGTGTCGGTATTTTTTACTAAATTGTCTATCTGATAATTAAAATTATGATTATTATGATAGAACTTACTCTAGTGCAAAGAAAATTTGGAAAGCATTGCAGAGTAAGTATGATACCGAGGAGGCTGGAGCGAAAAAATATGTTGCTAGTAGTTTTTTCGTTTTCAAATAGTGGACAACAAATCAGTGGTAGACCAAGCTCAGGACTTTATAATGATTGTTGGAGAGCTCAGGTCCGAGGAGAAAAGAATTAGAGATAACCTTATTGTTTGTGGCATAGTTGATAAAATTCCACCTTATTGGAAGGAATTTCAAAAAACTATGCGCCACAAACAAATGGAAACCTCTCTTGAGACGTTGATAATGCGAATCCGCATGGAAGAAGAAGCAAGGGGTCAAGATGCACTTTTGCAAACAGAAGAGAACAACATCACAACAAAGGTAAATTTAGTTACTTCAAATAATGCTACCCAAGATACTAACAAAAATACTTCTTTGAAGCCTAAGAAGAAAAAATTCAAGAAAAATAATGGTAGACCTCCCAAGAATGATAATGGTGGAAATAACCAAGCACAAAATCAACATGTTCAAGATAAGGGACCATGCTTTGTCTGTGGCAAGAGTGGGCATATTGCTCGATTTTGCAAATTTTGAAAATGTGGGCCTACACCTTAGGCAAACGTTACCGAAGAACCATTTGTGGCAGTGATAACAGACATAAATACGGTGGAGAATGTTGATGGATGGTGGGCTGATTCTGGTGCAAACCGTCATGTCTGCTATGACAAAGATTGATTTAAAATATATACTCCTTTTGAAGAGCTCAAAACCATCATGCTTGGTGATTCTCATACCACTCAAATTCTTGGAAAGAGAGATGTTGAATTGTGTTTTAACTCTGGAAAGGTACTTCGTTTAAAAGATGTACTTTATACTCCTTCCATGAGAAAAATTTGATGTCTAGTTTTCTTCTTAATAAAGCAGGCTTCAAACAGATTATTGAGTCTGATCAATATGTAATTGTGAAAAAGGGTATTTTTGTGGTAAAGGGGTATGCATGTGATGGGATGTTCAAGTTGAATGTTGAAATGAATAAAACTTCTACTTCTGTTTACATGCTTTCTTCTACTAATTTTTGGCATGCTCATTTGTGTCATATAAACAATTGTTATGTGGGAATCATGAGTAGTTTAGGATTAATTCCAGTGATTAAAAAAAATTTAAAAAATGTGAGGCTTGTAGTAAAGTCAAAATCACTAAAAGGCCTCATTTTCAAGTTGAAAGAAAAACTGATTTATTAGAATTAGTTCATACTGATATTTGTGAACTTGGAGGAATTTTAACTCGTGGAGGAAATAGATATTATATCACTTTCATTGATGATTTTTCTAAGTATACATATGTTTACTTGATGAAAAATAAAAGTGATGCTTTTGTAAATTTTAAAGTTTTTCTCCATGAAGTTGAAAATCAGTTTGGTAGAAAAATAAAAAGAATTAGAAGTGATAGAGGCCGTGAATATGAGTCTAATGAGTTTAATTCTTTTGTTAGATCATTGAGAATAATTCATGAAACTACTCCTACTTATTCTCCTTCATCTAACGGTGTAACATAAAGGAAAAATAAAACTTTTGTTGAATTGACTAATGCCATGCTTATTGAGTCAAATGCACCTTTAAATTTTTGGGGTGAAGCTATTTTGACTGCTTGTTATGTGTTGAATCGTGTGCCTCATAAAAAGACTAAATTAACACCTTTTGAATTGTGGAAAGGTCATAAGCCAAATTTGGGATATCTTAGAGTTTGGGGTTGTTTAGCTTTTGTAAGGCTAATGGATCTCAAAATTACTAAGTTGGGTAAAAAAGTTACTACTTGTGCTTTTCTTTGTTATGCTTCAAATAGTACAGCCTATATATTTTTTTTAAGATAATATTATAATAGAATCAGGTGATGCTATTTTTCATGAAAATAAATTTACTTTTGATTCTAAAAATAGTGGGGGTCAAAGGATTGAAGAAAATATTTTGTCACTACCTAGTTCTTCTACTTCTATTTTGAGAAACAAAGAAAATGATGATTTTGAATTAAGAAGAAGTAAAAGAGTTAGAGTAGAAAAAGATTTTGGTCTTGATTTTCATATTTTTAATATTGAAAATGACCCTCTCACTTTAAAAGAAGCTTTATCTTCACATGATTCTATATTTTGGAAAGAGGCTGTAAATGATGAAATGGAATCACTAATATCCAATAAAACTTGAAAGTTAGTTGATTTACCACCGGATTGTAAAACTATTGGGTGTAAATGGGTCTTAAGAAAAAAGTTAAAACCGAATGGATCTGTTGATAAATATAAGGCTAGACTAGTTGCAAAAGGTTTTAAGCAACTAGAAGGCCTAGAATTTTTTGATACTTTTTCTCCGGTAACTAGAATTACATCCATTAGACTTTTGATTGCTATTGCTGCAATTTTTGATTTACAAATTCATCAAATGGATGTAAAAACTGCTTTTTTAAATGGAGACCTTAATGAGGAGTTTTACATGGAACAACCCGAGTGTTTTGTTGAAGAAGGCCAAGAAAGCAAAGTGTGTAAACTTACTAAATCCCTATATGGCTTGAAACAGGCACCAAAGCAATGGCATGAAAAGTTTGATTCCTGCCTGATTGAAAATGATTTTAAAATAAATGAGTGTGATAAGTGCATATATCATAAGTTTTGGAATAATTCACATATTATTATTTGCCTATATGTTGATGATTTATTGATCTTTGGCTCTAACATGAATGTTATTGGAGAGACTAAAAATATTCTTAAAAGTCATTTTGATATGAAAGATCTTGGTGAGGCATATTCTACGAATAAAAATTACTAGAACAAGTGATGGAATTTTCCTTGACCAGTCACATTATATTGAGAAAATTTTGAAAAAATATAATTTCCTTAATTGAAAGCATGTTGTAACTCCTTTTGATTCTAGTGTTCACTTGTTTCCTGTTCAAAGTGAAAATGATGTAATAAATCAAAAGGAATATGCTAGCATAATTGGAAGTTTGAGATATGTGACTGATTGCACTAGACCTGACATTGCATATGCAGTAGGAGTACTTAGCAGGTTTACTAGCAAGCCAGGTAATGAACATTGGCATGCTATAACAAGAGTTATGAGATATTTAATTGGAACAAAAACTTGTGGTTTGTTCTATAAAAAATATCCTGCTGTACTTGAAGGCTTTTGTGATGCGGATTGGAATACCTTATCAGGTGATTCTTTATCTACTACTGGTTTTATATTTACTTTAGGAGGTGGTGCTATTTGTTGGAAATCAAAAAAACAAACTATTATTGCTAACTCTATCATGGAGGTTTAACTAATTGCTTTAGCTTCAGCTAGTGAGGAAGCGAATTGGTTGAGAGATTTATTATTTCAAATTCCTTATTTTGAAAAACTAATTCCTCTTATTTTAATTCATTGTGATAGCACCGCTGCAATTGGTTGAGTTTAAAACCGTTACTATAATGGTAAATCCAGACCTATAAGGAGAAAACACAGTAATGTGAGATCATATTTGACAAATTGTACCATTAATGTTGATTATGTCAAATCTGGTGATAATCTTGCAGATCCACTGACTAAGGCCTTAGCAAAACAAAAGGTCTGGAGTACATCGAGGGGGATGGTATTGAAGCCTACAAATACATGAGTCATATGTGAGGAAATCCAACCTGGGGACTAGAAATCCTATAACCAGGTTCAAAGAGAAAAATGGATCACATGATGACTTATTGTGAAAATGCACTATTATTTTTTTCCTCCCCATGATGTGAGTGCATATTTACCTGTAATAGTTTGTGGAGGTTGAGTTTTAAAAAACTCTTAATGAAAATTTGTAGCTCGTATGAGTGGGATTTTAACTTACAGGATCACCCTCGACAGATTTCACCTATGTGAGTGTGGAAGTAGGTCGCTTCCTATGAGAATCAGGCTTATTCTCAAAAAACACTCATGAAAGCGGGATAGCACAAGGTCGTAATGTGCTGGCTATAAATCTCATGTTAACACCTTGATTATTATGTGTAAGCAGTGACTTTTATTTCCCTTAAGCAGTCATAGTTCAAGTCTGAGACCACTAGGACTCTGGAGTAAAAATTATTGTTTTACTAAGTGGAGGTTCAATGCAGAGCACACCTTCATTATGCATAGTAGTCTTCCTTCAACTGATAAACTCTCTTGTTCTAATATTAAAATGAGTGGGGGATTGTTGGGTTAAGAGCATTTTAATATTATTATTTTAATTTATATTAAAGTGCATCTTTTCCATGCCAAAATGTGCATCCTAAAATGTCTAAGTGTGATTGTACGTGGGAGGCATTATATGCCATTATTCCTTTGCATTTAGTAGTTTAGGCTACAATATATTTTGGCAATTTTTGGTCAATACATGAATGACATTTAGTGGTGTCATTTGCTCATATTGAATTGCTGCCGGTGGTTATTTTTTTGTTACAATTCCCACGACTTATTGTGGAAGACTATGACTTTTATTTATCATGAAACAATTGTAACATCTTATTCTTTATTCTCCCATAATTCCATCTCTTTAAGCTTTGTAACTCTTGTAACCTCTATCACCATTTATTTTCTCCATTTATTCTTCTTATTTAATACTAGGTGAATATCTCACCTATAAATAGAGGTGGTCATGCATATATTTTGAGTTCAAGAAAATATAGAGTTCAAAAGATTTAGTAAAAAAGAGAGTTTTATTAGTTGAAGGAAGGTGTTTTTGTGTTGGAGCTTTGGACTCAACTCCTGTCCAGAGTTTGTTGAGTTATACTTTGTATGTGGGCTGTTGTATCCTGGAGGGGACAAGTCAAGAAGACTACTGCTGGACCGGTGAAAACATTTGCTGCAGTGGGCTTGAATCTCCTTAAAGAGAGCGAGATATCCGCGCCTCAGCCAGAAGATAATTTTATTTTCTTCGTCTTATTTTCAATTGTAATTGTAATATTTTACCAGCAGAGAACGATAGCCAAAATTTGATTTGTAATTGTTTTCCATCATTCTAACAAAAGTATATATATGAGGTAATCATGCACGTTTAAAATTTTAATAAAAATTTATTGCTAAGTTTTAAAGTTGATAAAATTGTGTAAATTTATAATTAGTACTAAATAAGAGCCTTGAGCACACAGCTCAAGCAGGCAATTCTTGGACAACATGTCTGCTTGAGCTGTGTGCTTGCAGGGCCCTACTTCAAAAAAATTATTATTTTCTTCGTTTTAATTTATTTGTCTTACTATTCATTTTAATCTATTATATATTTGATTAAAATATTATGTTATGTATTGGACAATTACGTAAAAGATTGTAATGACCCTTCCGGTTATTTCCACGTATACGTTTTCCTTGAACCATTAGAGCTTGTTTTTAGCAGCCCCAAGTCACTTAAGGCTCGTCAGGACCGGTATTTCGGTGTCGGGTCCATTTGTTTGGTCGCATTATAAGTTTTGAAGTCAAGCAAGTCGGCAAAAGTTATAGTAAGTTCTTTAATAAATTTCCTGAACTTTGGGTAAAATGTCTCGGAGCTTTTCTCTCAATATATAAAGAGTTAGAAGTCCCCCAAAATACCAAATCGAAGGTCTACGAGTCTAGTTTCCAACGCACAAAACCTCACCTCTAACTGATCGCGGAGTAAAAAGTTATAACTGTTTTACCGCGGACTATCTGGCAGAAAATGGGTTGCGAACCGGGTCGCGAACCGGGTCGGGTCAAACTCGATTTAAGCCTCAACTCCATGTTTTAAAATGCCATTTCAGTTCTGAAACAGTGAGAAAACATAAGGTAGGGTTCCAAGAGAGTTCTTTAGTATCGAAATCGTGCGTATATGAATGTATTTTTGAAAGTTATATTATTATTACCTTTTCAAAATATTTTAAAGGTTTATGAAAAATATTTTTGTTATGATATAATTGTATATGTATTTATTTTATAAGGTTTGTATACATTGTAATATTTTAACGGAGATAGTAAATTTAATTATGTTAAAAGTTATTATTATAATATAGTAGGTTTTATTCGAAATAATTTTCTATGAATTATGGTATATTTAAAAAGTTATATTTATTATACCACGAATTTATGCAATACCCAAATTTATGTATAATGAGGTTGAAAAGAGAGGGATGGTGTGATACTTCCATGTGGTGGGAAGTGAGAATGTGGTGTCCATATATATCACTGATGAGTGGCACCATTTTGGTCCAATTGATCATTTTTTTTATTTATTCTAACTAGCAAATATTTTAGCTAGCACTTGGTAGTCGGCTAAAGTAGTAATATAGGATTGAACTTTAACAACTTTTGGGGATTCCTTTTTTTCTCCCTTGAAAATTTATCTCTCACTTAAAAAGGAAATTGTGGATGAAACATTTTGGCGATTTAGTTAATAATTGATAAACGTCAATTATCTACATCAAGTTATTCAAGCCTAAATTCGATTCTGATTTAGTTTTGAATTTTCTCGGAAGTGGTTCGAGCCTGGACATCATCTTAGCAGCTTGTCATTGGACGACAGGTAGGTTACGGTTTATTTTCCCTAGACTCCGCATATATAGAATAAAATTGTATTAATGGGCATCCTTGGGTTGGTTTATTAGGTTGGTACCACAGACCTCGACCACTTTATTCATGTCCGCCTTCTTTTGTTTCTCCGTTGCTTGTAGTATTTGCCGATATATTTTATTTACCCTTGTGGTCCTGTGAGGCCTTGTTGACTCTGGAACATAGAAGGTGGGATTTTGGGAATGCCTGCGAGTCCCGGGCATAGAATTATCCTTCTAGGCTGGTTATGCTTGCTGAGTAGCTGTGGGCCTGTGCAGGGTCGATAGGTTGATTGTGAGCTGCTGGGCAGCTATTGTGTGTGATCATACCATTTCCATGCATATAAAGAGGTTTTATCCATGTTTTATTATGGTTTTGGCTTCGGGCCTACTGGCACTATTTTCTAAACCTTGCATGGCCCGGGGGGGCCGTTTTTTGATGGAAATAATTTGGAAATGGTTTGATTTAACTTGTGAATATTTCTGGATAAAGAAAAATAAAATTATGTTTAAAATCATCAGTTTTATGATTATCGCTAGACTCGGCAGGGCCGGGGTGCTAGTTGAGTTTTCTTGTTACTTGAGATGATTTTTAGCCTCGGTCGGACCGAGCACCTGAGATGACTTTTTACGATTTAGACCCGGTTATTCCCGGGTAACCTTGGAGGGGGTTTTGAGATATTTTCCTACTACTTTAGTCCTGGACAGGGTCTGGGCATGCATATTCGAGACTGGGTCTCTATCTTGATACCGGACTTGCTTCCGGGTGACGTGCTTTGATACTGAGTTTTAGTATGGGGTCTGGGACCTCCATGGACCTTGCCATCCGGGACAGGGGCTACGGGCTGCGTGTGCCGGAGGAAGGGTATACGGTGGAGTAGAGGTATACGGGCAGTGTCCTTCCATGAAACCTACCTGCTGGGCCGGACCGGCGCCGGAGGAGGTACATACAGAGATACCATTTCACTTGAGATCTTCATGCATCATATCATTCATTGTTTGAGGCTCCACCCTTGTTTGTTGTTTGTTGATTGTACGCTCCGGTAGTATGGGATGCCGGAGGGTTTGTTTTCACTTGCTTGTGTTCCTCGGTTGTATGGGCGGCCGGGGGACTGTAGGTAGACTCTTGCTATTTACTTACAGAATTATTCCCTGTTACGGTTAAGAATGAAATTGGTTACTGCTAAACTGTTAGTTTCTGGATTGAGATTGATATGATTAGTTGAGTTTGATTTATGTCTCTGAGCATGCCTATCATTACTCTTTCCCTCTTCTTACACTTGAGGTTACCGGTATACCGTCCATTTTGTAAACTTATTTTGTATACACTGTTGTTGCAAGGACCCCAGGTGCATTGTTTCTTACTCTCACCTGTGCCTATGGTGTGTATATTCTGCTTACTAGCCTCACATGTGGTTCTGTTGATTTCCCTCTGGGCTAGTTCCTGTGTACCTTTCGTTGATTTCTGTGACTGCTTGCTTCTATTCTGTCTGTTACTACGCGTTTATCTTATATGTGCCCAGTCGGCCTATGATACCTACTGGGTACCTTATGCTTCGCATTTGGTGCTCACCCTACCCCCTGCATCTTTGGGTGCAGATCCTAGCGTGGGCCATCGCTGTTAGATCGTTGTGATTCGTGCTTGGAGATCTGTTGGGGACTACTTCAGACTGAGGGTGAGCTCTTGGCGATCGGAGCTTATCTTTAGTTTATCTTTTGCTTCATGTACTCTATTACCATTCAGAGACATCTGTATATATTGTTTGGATCGTTTGCACTCCATGTATGTAGTTTTGGCTCTATACTATGATACCAGGTCTTGGGGTTTGGTTTAGTTTCCGCATATGTATATATTTAAAGTCCTTTTATCTGTTCTCTTCGTCTTGTCCTCTTATTTGTTAGATAGTAGCCCATTATTAACTGTTCTGGGCTACGGGGATTGGTTCACCTACCGGGGGTTGTAGGTGCCATCATGACCAAGAAATTGGGTTGTGACTACTTGGTATCAGAGCTATAGGTTCGCCGGTGTCATCGGTATAGGAGCCAATGTCTAGTAGAGTCTTGCGGATCGGGGCGGAGATGTCCGTACTCAATCTTTGGGAGGCTACAGTGACATTTTAGGAATTTGACTCTTTCATTGCTTCTGTGTCGTGCGTAGAACCCTTGAAGTTTCTGGAGATCTCATTTATTCTACTTCATTCTTCCGCAGATGGTTCGTACGAGATCATCGGCATCACGCGGAGATAAGCCTCCCGCTCCAGCACCAGCTCGAGCACCAGCTCCAGCACCAGCTCCAGCACCAGCTCCAGTGCCAGCTCCAGCGCTAGCTCCAGCGCCAGCTCTAGTACCAGCTCCAGTGCCCACTTCTGTGCTAGCTCCAGCCGCAGCTCAGTCTCCGGA
>QJPP01000517.1:0-18263 GCA_003996215.1 Jaltomata sinuosa
ACTGATGGCTCTGAATCTGATCAGTCAAAGTAGAACGAACCTCAATACTGGCGAGAACTCTGCTAGGATCCGACAAGTCAAGCCTAACCAAACGGTTAGCCAAGTACTGGATGTCCAAGGCCAATGGTCGCTCTGAAACTGAAAAAGAAGCTAGACTACCCATACTCAATGCCTTCTGGCTCAAGGCATCCGCTACCACGTTTGCCTTGCCCGGATGATGATACAGAATAGTGAAGTCATAGTCCTTCAGTAACTCGACCCATCTCCTTTGTCTCGAGTTCAACTCTCGCTGACTCGTGATATACTGAAGACTACGGTGATAAGTGAAGATCTCACAGTGAACTCCATATAGGTAATGCCCCTCCAGATCTTGAGGCGCAAAAACTACCGCCGCCAACTCTAAGTCATGAGTGGGGTAGCTGCGCTCGTGAACCTTCAGCTGCCTCGACGCATAGGCTACTACTCGACCCTGTTGCATCAACACACAACCAAGACCAACCCCAGAAGCATCACAATACACGGAGAAGCTCTGACCCTCAACCGGCAAAGTCAAAACTGGAGCTGAAGTCAATAAGGCCTTAAGCCTCTGGAAGCTATCCTCACACTGATCCGACCACTGAAATGGGATATCCTTCCTAGTCAGCATAGTCAAGGGTGCTACTATGGAAGAAAATCCCTCAACGAACCGTCTGTAGTAACCTGCTAACCCAATAAAGTTGCGGACCTCAGTAGCAGTAGTAAGTCTAGGCCAATCACAAACCGCAGAAATCTTTCCCGGGTCAACCCTAATCCCATCCTTAGACACCACGTGCCCTAGGAATGCCACTGACTCAAGCCAAAACTCACACTTTGAGAACTTGGCATAAAGCCGATGATCTCTCAAAGTCTGAAGTATAACCCTCAAGTGCTGCTCATGCTCATCTCTACTACGCGAGTATACCAAGATGTCGTCTATAAAAACTATCACAAATGAGTCCAAATATGGGCCAAGAACCCTGTGCATCAAGTTCATAAAGGCTGCGGGGGCATTAGTCAACCCAAAAGACATCACCAGGAACTCATAATGTCCATAACGTGTCCTGAATGCTATCTTAGGGATGTCCTCCGCCCTAATCCTCAACTGATGGTAGCCAGACCTCAAATCAATCTTCGAAAACACGACTGAACCCTGAAGCTGGTCAGACAAATCATCAATCCTCGGCATCGGATACCTATTCTTCACTGTCACCCTATTCAGCTGCCGATAATCAATACATATGCGCATTGACCCATCCTTTTTCTTCACGAAGAGAACAAGAGCACCCCAAGGTGACACACTAGGTCTAATAAACCCCTTAGCTAACAGATCCTGGAGCTGCTCCTTAAGCTCCCTCAACTCAGCAGGAGCCATACGGTAAGGAGAAATAGAAATGGGCCTAGTGCCCGACTTTAGATCAATAGCGAAATCAATATCTCTCTCAGGTGGAAAGCCTGGCAGGTCGGTAGGAAACACATCAAGGAAGTCTCTAACAATATGAACAGACTCAGGAGAAGTAGGGTCAGCACTAATATCTCGGACATATGCTAGATAAGCTAAACACCCACGGGAAATCAACTTCCTAGCTCGAAGACAAGAGATGATCCCAAATGGTGCATGGCTAACAGAACCCTGCCACACAACCGGGGATACACCGGGCATAGCTATGGTAATGGTCTTGGCATAACAATCCAAGACCACACGGTGAGGGGATAACCAGTCCATGCCCAGTATCACATCAAAATCTAGCATATCAAGGATCATCAAATCACCCCAAGTCTCTGAGTCACCAATAGATAACATACAAGATCTCACAATCCGATCCACTACTAAAGAATCTCTTACTGGGGTCGAAACAGAAACAGGAACAAATAATGGCTCACTAGCCAACCCCAAACAAGGCACAAAGTAGGCAGATACATATGAACAAGTGGATCCAGGATCAAATAAAGCCATAGCAGACTGATGGCACACAAAAATCGTACCTGTAATCACAGCATCTGAGGCCTCTGCCTCTGGTCTTCTAGGGACCGCATAAAACTGACAACGACCTCCACCTGCCCGACCGCCATCCTTACCACCTGCTCTGCCGCGTGGAGCACCACCTCTACCCTGACGACCACCCCCTCTAGCCGGGGGCTGAACTGCTCGTAAAGGCTCGGCCAACTGAACTGTACCCTGCTGAGGGCAATCTCTAGCAAAATGACCAATCACACCACAAGTAAAACAAGCCCCTGGCGGCCTACTCGGTCGAGATGAACCAGCAGATCCCGTATAACCACCACGGCCTGATGCCCCAGAAACTGTACCCCTCGAAGACTGGCCGCCATAGCCCTGATGGCTGCTCTGACCCTGCTCGAACTGGGTACTACCGAAAGTCTAAAGAGAAGCCTGAACTGGTCGGCTAGACTGACCCTAGTGTTGCTGTGGCTGATAACTCCGGCTCCACTGGCCAGAATCTCTACCACCATATCTGGAACCACTGTAGACACCCTGATGTCGAGGCCTCTTATCTCTGGACCCCTGATCATGTCGCTGTAAGTCCTCCACAGTACGGGCATAGTCTATGATAGCCTGAAATGACCGACCACCGGCAATCAATATCTCAGCTGGCTGCCTGATCTCTGGCCTCAAACCCCATACAAATCTGCGAATCCTATCTACCTTGGTAGGAATGATCATAGCTCCAAACGGTGCTAGCTGATGAAAATGGGTCTCATACTCTGAGACAGTCGTAGACCCCTGCATAAGGTGAGTAAACTGTTCCCTGCGACGCTCACAATCAATGTGAGGTAGGAACATGGCCATAAAGGCCTCATAAAACTCAGACCAGGTCAAAAGAGGTGACGATGGTGGTCTACAACCAACATGAGCCCTCCACCATAACTTCGCTGGTCCCTCTAACTGATAGGTAGTATAACCAACCCCGTGAGTCTCCAACAAACCCAAATGATGCAACATCTCCTCACAGGTAGTAATATATTCATGTGGATCCTGTCCAGAAGTACCAGCAAACCTCGGAGGTGCTAACCTCAAAAACCTACCCAACGCCTTCTGCTCTGCCTCTGTCATAACTAGGCGAGGAGCAAGAGGCTGTGCAACAGATGTAACAGGAATGACCTCCGCACGGGGATCCATAGTAGTAGGCTGCGCTCCTGAGCTCTGTGCACCCAGGGCTGCCCCCTGAGCGAATGTCTGTGCTACCTCAGAAGGCCGCTCTCCAATCACACCCAAAAGCTGTAATAGTAATCCCCGAATATCTGGAGACTGAGCTGCGGCTGGAGCTGGCACAGAAGTAGGCACTGGAGCTGGTACTGGAGCTGGTACTGGACCTGGCGCTGGAGCTGGTACTGGAGCTGGTGGTACCTGGGCTGCCCCCTGATCCACATGCCGCTCGGGCTCTATCTCCACTCTAGCAGCTCTAGCAGGTACCACTGCTCGAGGGAGTCCTCGACCCTTAGCTGGAGTGAGAGGCTCATCTCCGCGTGATGCCGATGATCTCGTACGAACCATTTGCGGAAGAATGAAGTAGAACAAATAAGATTTCCAGAAATTTCAAGGGTTCCACGCATGACACAGAAGCAATGAAAGAGTCAAATTTCCTAAAATGTCACTATAGCCTCCTAAAGATTGAGTACGGACTTTTCCGCCCCGATCCGCAGGACTCTACTAGACATTGGCTCCTATACCGATGACACCGGTGAACCTAAAGCTCTGATACCAAGTTGTCACAACCCGATTTCTCAGTCATGATGGCACCTACAACCCCCCAGTAGGCGAACCAATTCCCGTAGCCCAGGACAGTTAGTAATGGGCTACTATCTAACAAGTAAGAGGGAGAGTAGTTTAATAAGCGAAAGTAAGGGAACAAGATGAAGAGAATAGATAACAGGAATATATATATACATATGCGGAAACTAAACCAAACCCCAAGACCTGGTATCATAGTATAGAGCCCAAACTACATACATGGAGTGCAAACGATCCAAAACAATATATACAGATGTCTCTGAATGGTAATAGAGTACATAAAGCAAAAGATAAACTAAAGCTAAGCTCCGATCGCCAAGAGCTCACCCTCAGTCTAAAGTAATCCCCAACAGATCTCCAAGCACGACTTACAGCGATCTAACGGCGATGGCCCACGCTAGGAACTGCACCCAAAGATGCAGGGGGTAGGGTGAGCACTAAATGCGAAGCATAAGGTACCAATAGGTATCATAGGCCGACTAGGCACATATAAGATAAAAGCGTAGTAACAGACAGAAATAGAAGTAAGTAGTCACAGAGATCAACAAAAGGTACACAGGAACTAGCCCAGAGGGAAATCAACAGAACCACATGTGAGGCCAGTAAGCCGAATATATACACCATAGGCACAGGTGAAAGTAAGAAATGACGCACCTGGGGTCCTTGCAATAACAGTGTATACATAATAAGTTTACGAAATGGACGGTATACCGGTAACCTGAAGTGTAAGAAGAAGAGAGAAAGAGTAATGATAGACATGCTTAGAACATGAATCAAGCCCAACTAATCATATCAATCTCAAATCCAGCAACTAACAGTTTAGCAGTAACCAATTTCATAATTAACCGTAACAGGGAACAATTCTACAAGTAAATAGCAAGAGTCTACCTACAGTCCCTCGGCCGCCCATACAACCGGGGAACACCAACAAGTGTAAACAAACCCTCCGGCATCCCATACTACCTGAGCGTACAACCAACAACCAACAAACAAGGTTGGAGCCTCAAACAATCAATGATATGATGCATGAAGATCTCAAGTGAAATGGTATCTCTGTATGTACCTCCTCCGGTACCGATCCGGCCCAGCAGGTAGGTTCCATGGAAGGACACTGCCCGTATACCTCTACTCCACCGTATACCCTTCCTCCAGCACACGCAACCCGCAACCCCAGGCCTGGATGGCAAGGTCCATGGAGGTCCCTGACCCCATACTAAAACTCAGTATCAAAACATGTCGTCCGGAAGCAAGTACGGGTTCAAGTTAGAGACCCAGTCTCTAATATGCATGCCCAGACCCTGTCCAGGACTAAAGTAGTAGGAAAATATCTCAAAAACCCCTCCAAGGGTGCCCGGGCATAACCGGGTCTAAACAGTAGAAATTCATCTCAGGTGCTCGGTCCGACCGAGGCTAAAATTATCTCAAGTAGCAAGAAAACTCAACTAGCACCCCAGCCCTGACGAGTCTAGCGTTAATCGTAAAACTGGTGATTTAAATCATAATTTTACTTTCTTTTACCCAGGAATATTCACAAGTTAAATCAAACCATTTCCAAATCATTTCCATCAAAAACAGGCCCCCGGGGCCATGCAAGGTTTAGAAAATAGTGCCAGTAGGCCCGAAGCCAAAACGTAGTAAAACATGGATAAAAACTCTTTAAATGCATGGAAATGGTATGATCAAACACAATAGCTGTCCAGCAGCTCACAATCAACCTATCGACCATGCACAAGCCCATAGCTACTCAACAAGCATAACCAGCCTAGAAGGATAATTCTATGCCCGGGACTCGCGGACATTCCCAAAATCCCACCTTCTATGTTCCAGAGTCAACAAGGACTCACAGGACCACAAGGGTAAATAAAATATATCGGCAAGTACTACAAGCAACGGAGGAACAAAAGTAGGTGGACATGAATAAAGCGGTCGAGGTCTGTGGTGCCAACCTAATAATCCAACCCAAGGATGCCAGCTAGTGCAATTTTATCCTATATATGCGGAGTCTAGGGAAAATAAATCGTAACCTACCTGTCGTCCGATGACAAGATGCTAGGACAACAATTTCCGAGCTCGAACCGCTCCGAAAAGCTACGAAATAAAATCAAACTCGAATTTAGGCTTGAATAACATGACGTAGATAACCAATTTTCTTTCGGAGTTCGTCGATATAATTTCTCTACCAAATCTCCTCTAACGTTCTATATATATCAATAATGGGAGAAAGAGCTAAATATAATATAAGAGTATGCACGCATGTAGCTACTAAACAAAACAAAATAAATGACCCTTACTACATTAATTAATTGATTAATTAATGTATGCCACTAATCACTTAGTCATTACCCATTGTATGCAAAAGGTCACACGTGTTCCTTGAGGTGTCAAGTAATATTAGCTCATTTTATCCCATTACATAAATATTCGGGTATTGCATAGATTCGTGGTAAAATAAATATAATTTTTGAATATACCATAATCATTAGAAAATTATTTCGAATAAAACCTACTATATTATAATAATAAATTTCAACATAACTAAATTTACTATCTCCGTTAAAATATTACAATGTATAAATACCTTATAAAATAAATACATATACAATTATATCGTAACAAAAATATTTTTCATAAACTTTTAAAATATTTTGAAAAGGTAAATAATATTATAACTTTCTACCACATTCAACTTTTAAATTAAATATTTTCAAGTACGCACGATTTTGATACTCAAGAACTCTCTTGGAACCCTCCCATATGTTTTCTCACTGTTTCAGAACTGAAATGGCGTTTTAAAACGTGAAGTCGAGGCTTTAAATCGATTTTGACCCGACCCGATTTGCGACCCGGTTTCTGCCAGACAGTCCGCGGTAAAACAGTCATAACTTTTTACTCCGAGATCAGTTGGACGTGAAGTTTTGTAAGTTGGAAACTAGACTCGTAGACCTTCGATTCAGTATTTTGGGGGACTTCTAACTCTTTATATTTTGAGATAAAAGCTCTGAGATATTTTACCCAAAGTTCAGAAAATTTATTAAAGAAACTTACGATAACTTTTGCCGACTTGCTTGACTTCAAAACTTATCATACAACCAAACACATGGACCCGGCATCGAAATACCGGTCCCGACAAGCCTTAAATGACTTGGGGCCACTATAAACAAGCTCTAACGGTACAAGGAAAATGTATACGTGGAAATAACTGGAAGGGTCATTACAGACCCTTTAGCAAAATTTATCCTTTAACTTCCTCAATTTACGTATTCAAATATATGAGATGTAATATCGAATGTGCATGAATCCTTTATCGGATAAAAAACTCAACTCATACAACTAAAGTCAATTCAGAATCATCATAATATAAGAATGTGGTGACCCAACTAGCCATGAGTGGCACCCACACTAACCCTTCGATGAGAGAACTAACCAACCCAAAGCTTAACCTTATACTTACCCAATTTTTAGAAAAAATAGAATAAAATCTACTCAAATTAAACCATAAGGAAAGTCAACTACTATAAATAAAATTTGTGGAAATAATTCAAATGACTAAAACATCTCCCAAGAACTGAAAGTCATCGTACAAGAACTCTAATCCAAAAATAATGTCTAAGGTATCCAAATTAGCTAAAAATAATAAATGAGTTTTATCGTCTGAAAAAAGGATAATAACTCGAAGAAGATCCATGGCAGCTTGGAAAGTAGTGCTCACCCCCAAATCAGGTAGTCAATCTTCTAGTCTAGGCAAGGTCACATCTCAGCCTCTGAAACACATTCTTCAATCAACAGAGGAAGAGTACAAGATAGTATCAGTATAAAACACTATGTACTAGTAGGTATCATAGGTCTACGTAGGTTAGAACAAGTATATAGCCAAATCAAATAACAACTAAAAGGCACCTCAACACTTAGCAATTAGTTTAGTTAACAGACAATCATCTCAAGTCAAATCAACAACAGTAATATCAAGTTCACAAAAGTCATTGAGTACCACCACAAGAATGTAAAAGATTTCACTTTCAAGTCACCACAGGTGGAACCTCTGTCCATCTATCTCTGATCAGCACATCTAGTACCTCGAGTCTGATTTTAGTTCACGAAACTAGTTCACCATGAGTGACCATGCAATAATGCAATGCTAAATAAAAGAGTGTACACACACGCTAAGGATCTTATTTTTGCCCACTAGCCATGACCTGCAGGGAACGCACCAGGTTCCATGTACTATACCAGCGTGTTGTCCGATTCATAGTAATCAATATCAACATCCATATAAATGTAACTAGTTCTTAGACCTATCCCTCCTTGATATATATAGTTACTCAAAATATACTTACACTAATTCATTTCAACTCACTCATCACTTCCTTCTCATCTAGCTTATTCATCCAAGCATAATAGAAAAACATATGAAATTCAAATATGTCTGATGATCAATCACAAGTTACGCAAGTCAACCATATACCATGTAATAAAATGAGTCTCAAATCAATTAAAACCATAACCTACCTCGAGTGAAGAATTACCACCCACAAGCTACTTTGCAACTGCCTACCTTTCCTTAACACTTCAGATCACTCAAGGTCTATAAACAATAATCATACAAGAGTAATTAATAATTTACTCTCTATTTCAGGCCTTAAGAATTTAAATCACTAATTTTACCCTTATCCGAGCCCTGTAGCATTCTTCAAGGGTTAATTAATCAATAATTAGTCTCAAAACATTCATACAATCAATACTCAAGAGGGTTTTTAATCAAGTTTATCCCTTTTAGCCATTTTTATGCCTAAAGCTCTCACCTTTATGGAACCCAAGGTTTTCCACTAGACTTAATCATGTTATGAACTAATAATTTCATGTTACGAATCTTAAAATCCAACTTAGGATCAATTCTAGGTGAAATTGCACATACCCATAGGGTTCTCCCCAAGTTTCATACTTTTAGGGCTCAAATTCAAGAATTCCACCATTAATCCTCAACCTAAAGGTCTTACAAAGATTAATGATCGATTTACAAAGAGGTTTTATGGAGTACTTACCTCAAACAAAGAAGAATGACCTAGTTTCTTGAGAAAATCTCTACTTGGAGCTTTAGAACGATATAGGAGCTATGAGGAATTAACCCAAAAAAATTGAAAAACTACAGGTAAACTGCCTGCATCCTCATCATGGTAGCCTGAGTCTCTTTGCGGCAAGTCATCATGATGAGAACAAATTGTCGTGATGTCTCAACACGATGAGAGTGCCCTTTGTTGTGACAAATGTCAATTTCCAGAACGTCAAATTCTTGCCCCAAACCCCTTATTTCACAACACACTTTATTTTCTAGACATCACGAAATAATTCCATACAGCAACGCCCATAACCAGAGTTCAATGAATCTAATTTCTATCCTGAAACTTCTTATGGGATCCTATGATAGTCAAATATCCATATATGAACTCTACACTACCATTTCACAAACTTCGAGACCCCAACAATCTCTAAGGCATAGAACACTATATTTTCATAAAAACTCACTCTAACTTGAGATTTTATCAACTCTCTCCTTAGGGATATTTCTAGATGGGTACTTATGCTCTTACTCTACTATAACGACATAATATGTCATTACATTAGATACCAATTAAACAATCATTCATCTCCTAATGACAATAAGAATAAAATAAAAGGAAATAAGGATTACCTGATCAGTGAACAAGTGAGGATACTTGATTTGCATGTCCACTTCAGTATCCCAAGTGGCCTCCTCAACAAGATAAATATTTGGTTGGACCTTTATATATGCAATCTCCTTAGTCCTTGATTTTTGAACATCTCTATCAAGAATAGAAATAGCCTTCTCTTTGTAAGAGATGTTTTCACCCAACAAGACCGAATCCCAATGAATAGTGTAGTCACCATCTCTGTGGTATTTCTTAAGAATAGATACATGAAACACCATTGGTTTAGGTATAAGATACTATTATTACCACCTGGACAATTAGACATCCAACCCGTAATCGATCAACTGCCGACATACTCGGAGGCAATGCAAACCTGTAAGCTACTAGCCCCACACTCTGAAGAATCTCAAAGGGCCCAATATACCTCAAGCTCAACTTTATATGCTTCCCAAATCACATATCACTCTTCATGGGTGAAACCTTGAGAAAAAATTGCTCACTAATAATGCTCAAAAACACTCTGCTTAAAATGGTGGTAGTGATCGTCAGAGCAAAATAAATAAGTAACCTAACGAGTGTTGGTGTCGACACGAAGAGCAATGTAAAGGCTATTAAGATAATAAAGAATTAAAGCAACTTATTTATGTTTAAGGAGCAAAAGAAATAAAATGATTGGGGGTTCTGTTGTTTGAAAACATGAACGATATTGCAACTGCAAAGTTGGCCAATCTTCCCAATGCAAGGATCGCAAGGGAGATTTGGGAAAGGGTATTACTTCAAATCTATACAATCCATTACAAGTTTATCAACTAATTATTAGATTAATCATGGGTCAAATGAAATAAGCCTTGGAAGCTAAATTATCTACCAACATCTTTTGACCATTGGCAAATGTTTCTCAACCAGTTCTCTCGAACCTAGACAAATGTTAAGAAAGCTCTTCCAAATATGGCAACACTAGAATCACTACTTCTATCCAATTTCTTAAACGAGGGTTAAAGCCTCATGTTAGTGCCAATTAAACTTTCCCCACCTCAATTCACTCTTTCAAGTCAAATCAAGGTAAAAGAGGCAAGTCCAAGGGTTGGTCACTCCCTTTAGAATCAATTCAAGCATAAGATTAATTAGAGAATCAAAGACCCAATTTATAAACTTGAAAATATTTAATAAATTATTAAAGAATAAGATAAGTGTTGACACCCAATTTTGACCTCCTTATACTTCACTCGGGCTGCTATTTTACTAATTATTATTATTTTTAAATCTTAACTTACTTTACATTTTACTTTTATTTACTAAATAAATTATGTATTTTGTCATTATCCTGACACTTTCTAAATTCATATACAATGAGTTATAAATACTTTTTATTTAATGTTACTTTATCGTGAATTTTGTATGATATTATATGTCATTAATTTTTCGTACATGATATATATTTATAATCTTAAATAATTTTTCTTTTGGTAATTATTGTTAAATTATATCTGTAGTAGTCTATTTATTAAATAGCAATCCGAATTCATTGGTCTTCTCAAATTATTTAAGTTCTAGCCCCTTTCTACTCAATTTATTTCAATTCTACCCTAAATTGAGTCAATTTGGCCTAATTTTAAATGACCAATTTCAATTTCAATTGCCCCAACATGCCTGACCCGCTCCAAACCCGATCCGCATTAGATTCAATCTCAGTCATTGATCTAATATGATCAACGTCCGAGATTAACTCCCACTATTCTTTTCTTTTAACTAAAACATACCCCCAAACCCTAACCTTCACTTTCCACTTCTGTCACGACCCGATTTCTCGGTCATGATGGCACCTACAACCCCCGGTAGGTGAACCAATCCCTGTAGCCCAGAACAGCTAGTAATGGGCCACTATCTAACAAATAAGAGAACAAGACGAATAAAATAGATAACAGGTATACAAATATATACATATGCGGAAACTAAACCAAACCACAAGACCTGGTATCATAGTACAGAGCCAAACTAAATACATGGAGTACAGATAAACCAACACTATATATACAGATGTCTCTGAATGGTAATAGAGTACATGAAGCAAAAGATAAACTAAAGCTAAGCTCCGATCGTCAAGAGCCCACCTTCAGCCTGAAGTAGTCTCCAACAGATCTCCAAGCACGAATCACAACGACCTAGCGCCGATGGCCCACGCTAGGATCTGCACCCAAAGATGCAGGGGTAGGGGTGAGCACCAAATGCGAAGCATAAGGTACCCAGTAGGTATCATAGGCCGACTGGGCACATATAAGATAAAAGTGCAGTAATAGACAGAGTAGAAGCAAGCAGTCACAGAAATCAACGAAAGGTACACAGGAACTAGCCCAGAGGGAAATCAACAGAACCACATGTGAGGCTAGTAAGCAGAATATACACACCAAAGGCACAGGTGAAAGTAAGAAACAACGCACCTGGGATCCTTGCAACAACAGTGTATACAAAATAAGTTTACAGAAGGGACGGTATACCGGTAACCTCAAATGTAAGAAGAAGAGAGAAAGAGTAATAATAGGCAAGCTCAAGACATGAATCAACCCAACTAATCATAACAATCTCAAATCCAGAAACTAACACCCTAGCAGTACCAATCCCATACTTATCCATAATAGAGAACCATTCTGTAAATAAATAGCAAAAGTCTACCTACAGTCCCTCGGCCGCCCATACAACCGAGGAACACAACCAAGTGAAAACAAACCCTCCGGCATCCCATACTACCGGAGCGTACAATCAACAAACAGCAAACAAGGGTGGAACCTCAAACCATGAATGATATGATGCATGAAGATCTCAAGTGCCATAGTATCTCTGTATGTACCTCCTCCGGCGCCGATCCGGCCCAGCAGGTAGGTTTCATGGAAGGTCTCTGCCCGTATACCTCTACTCCCCCGTATACCCCTCTTCCGGCACACGCAGCTCATAGCTCCTGGCCCGGATAGCAAGGTCCATGGAGGTCCTCGACCCCATACCATATCTCAGTATCAGAACATGTATCAAGATAGAGTCCCAGTCTCAATATCAAGATATAGAATCAGTCTCAAATATGCATGCCCAGACCCTGTCCAGGACTAAAAATAGTAGGAAAATATCTGAAAAACCCCTCCAAGGGTGCCCGGGCGTCGCCGGGTCTAAACAGTAAAAAGTCATCTCATGTGCTCGGTCCACCCGAAGCTAAAAATCATCTCAAGTAGTAAGAAAACTCATCTAGCACTCCGGCCCTGCCGAGTCTAGTGATAATAGTAAAACTGATGATTTTAAACCACAAGTGAAATCAACCATTTCCAAATCATTTCCATCAAAAACGGCCCCCCGGGCCATGCAAGGTTAAGAAAACAGTGTCAGTAGGCCCAAAGCCAAAACCACTGTAAAACATCGATAAAACCTCTTTATATGCATGGAAATGATATGCCCACACACAACAATAGCTGCCCAACAGCTTACAATCAACCTACCGACCCTGCACAGGCCCACAGCTACTCAGCAAGCATAACCAGCCTAGCAGGATAATTCTATGCCCGGGACATCGCGGACATTCCCAAAATCCCACCGTCTATGTTCCAGAGTCAATAAGGCCCTCACAGGACCGCAAGGGTAAATAAATAAAATATATCGCCAAATACTACAAACAACGGAGGAATAAAAATAGCGGACATGAATAAAGCGGTCAAGGTTTGTGGTACCAACCTAATAAACCAACCCAAGGATGCCATTAATACAATTTTATTCTATATATACGGAGTCTGGGGAAATTAAACCGTAACCTACCTGTCGTCCGACGACAAGCTGCTGGAACAACGATGTCCAAGCTCGAACTACTCCGAGAAAATCCAAAACTAAATCGGAATCGAATTCGGATTTGGGACGGAATAACTTGACAAGATAATTGATTTCCTTTTCATAATACTCCTCACAATACTCCTCACGAACACATATGATGTACAGTACCAAATTTCCTTTGGGCAGAAGGTGTAAAGTGGTTTATATAACCCACTACGTAAATCAATTTACAATTGATTTGTTCAATTGAGAAAGTGCCACTATACTCTATTAGTGGTTGCTGGCCACCCCCTCCACCAACACGTGGAGTGGAGGTGGCAGCATTAAAGATATTTTCGTCCCGTTATTTATATATTCGGGTATTGCATAAATTCGTGGTAAAATAAATATAGTATTTTAAATATACCATATTTATTAGAAAATCATTTCTAATAAAACCTACTATATTATAATAATAATTTTCAACATAATTAAATTTACTATCTCCGTTAAAATATTACGGAGTATAAAAACTTTATAAAATAAATACGTAAACACTTATATCGTACCAAATATATTTTTCAAAGGGTATAATAATATAATTTTTACCAAATTAAACTTTTAAATAAATATTTCAAATACACGCACGATGCTAATGAAGTTCTTAAGTTTAGGCTCGTAATTCGCCTACGCACGATTTCGATATTCAAGAATTCTCTCGGGATCCTCCCTTATTTTTATAACTGTTTCGAAACTGAAATGACATTTTAAAACGTGAAATTGAGGCTTAAATCGGGTTAAACCCGACCCGATTCGCGACCCGGTTCGTAACCCCGTTTTCTGCCAGACAGTCCGCGGTAAAACAGTCATAACTCTTTACTCCGAGATCCGTTGGACGTGCGGTTTTGTGCGTTGGAAACTAGACTCGTAGACCTTCGATTTGGTATCTTGGGGGACTTCTAACTCTTTATATATTGGGAGAAAAGCCCCGACACATTTGACCCAAAATTCAGAAAATTGTTAAAGGTCTTACGATATCTTTTGTCGATTTGCTTGACTTCAACACTTAACGTGGAAATGACCGGATGGGTCATTACATTATCCACTACTAAAAAGGACTTTCGTCCTCGAAAGTCAAGGTCAAGAGGGTACCTGAAGGCTAAAATAGCCGCGGATACTGAACCCGCATATCTCTCTCGGTCTCCCAGGTAGCCTCCTCGACTGGACGGTGCCTCCACTGAACCTTAACAACCGGGATCTCTCGAGACCTCAATTTCCTGACATCTCTGGCCAAAATAGCTGCCGGCTCCTCAACAAAGGCTAAACCCTCATCCAACTGAACTGAATCCCACTGCAACACATGAGACTCATCTGGGATATACCGACGCAACATCGACACATGAAACACAGGATGTATAGCTGAAAACATCGGAGGTAAGGCTAACTGATAGGCAACGCTACCAACCCTCTGCAGAATCTCAAATGGCCCAATGTACCTGGGGCTAAGCTTGCCCCGCCTACCAAATCTCATCACGCCCTTCATGGGCGATACACGGAGAAACACCAAGTCACCGACACTAAACTCCAAGGCACGAAGCCTACGATCAGCATAACTCTTCTGCCTGCTCTGAGCTGCCCGAAGTCTGTCCTGAATCACTCGGACTCGGTCTAAGGAATCTCGAAGCAAATCTGTGCTCTGTGGCCCAGCACTAAAACCATCAAACCAACCTACCGGTGATCTGCAACGTCTGCCATACAAAGCCTCAAAAGGCGCCATGCCGATACTCGAATGGAAGCTGTTATTATAAGCAAACTCTGCCAAGGGAACAAACTGATCCCAAGAACCTCCAAAGTCAAGAACACAGGCCCGAAGCATGTCCTCCAAAATCTGAATGTCCTCTCGGACTGGCCATCTGTCTGAGGGTGGAAAGCGGTGCTAAGATGAACCTCTGTACCCAAATCTCGCTGAATAGCCCTCCAAAACTGAGATGTAAACTGAGTGCCGCGGTCTGAAATGATAGAAGCTAGACCCCGTGCAACCGAACAATCTCACGAAGGTAGATCTGAGCTAACCTCTCTGCACCATAAGAAGTCTGAACCGGCAAGAAATGTGCTGACTTAGTCAGCCTATCAACAATCACCCATATGGAATCAAACCCACGGGAAGTACGAGGCAAACCAACAACGAAGTCCATAGTAATCCCTTCCCACTTCCACTCAGGAATGGGAAGTCGCTGCATCAAACCACTAGGTCTCATGTGCTCGAACTTAACCTGCTGACAGTTCAAGCATCGAGATACAAACTCCGCTATATCCCGCTTCATACCACTCCACCAGTAAAGCTGTCTCAAGTCTCTATACATCTTCGCTGTGCCAGGGTGACTGGAATATCTAGTACAATGTGCCTCACGAAGTATCAACTGAATCAAATCACTAATCCTCGGAACGCAAAGGCGACTATCATACCTCAGAACCCCATCTGAATCTAGAGTAGCCCGACTAGTCTCACCCTGAACAACCCGATCACGAAGGTCACACAACTGCTGATCCTCAAACTGACGGCTCTGAATCTGATCAACCAAAGTAGAACGAACCTCAAATGCTGGAAAGAACTTCTGCTAGGATCCGACAAGTCAAGCCTACCAAAACGGTTAGCCAATGGACTGAACATGTCCAAGGCCAAACGGCGCTCTGAAACTAGAAAAGAAAGCTAAGGGCTACCCATACTCACTTTCTTCCGACTTCAAGGCTCCGCTACACGTTTGCCTTGCCCCGGATGTACAAGAATAGTAAAGTCATAGTCCTTCAAGTAACTCGACCCAAATCCTCCTCTTGTCTCGAGTTCAACTCCGCTGACTCGTGGATATCTGAAGACACGGTGAATGCAGTGAGATATCACAGTGAACTCCAATATACAGTATGCCTCCAGATTTTAAGCCGCAAAAAACTACCGCCGCCAACCCCTCTAAGTCATGAGTGGGCGTACGTTGCGCTCTGAACCTTCAGGCTGCCTCGACGCATATGCCTATTACTCGACCCTGCTGCATCACACACAACCAAGACAACCCAGAAGCATCCAATACACGGAGAAGCTCTGACCCTCAACCGGCAAAGTCAAAACTGGAGCTGAAGTCAATAAGGCCTTAAGCCTCTGGAAGCTATCCTCACACTGATCCGACCACTGGAATGGGACATCCTTCCTAGTCAGCATAGTCAAGGGTGCTGCTATGGAAGAAAACCCATCAACAAACCGTCTGTAGTAACCTGCTAACCCAATAAAGCTGCGAACCTCAGTAACAGTAGTGGGTCTAGGCCACTCACAAATCGCTGAAATCTTTCCCGGATCAACCCTAATCCCATCCTTAGACACCACGTGCCCTAGGAATGCAACTGACTCAAGCCAAAACTCACACTTTGAGAACTTGGCATAAAGCCGATGATCTCTCAAAGTCTGGAGTATAACCCTCAAGTGCTGCTCATGCTCATCTCTGCTACGCGAATATACCAAGATGTCGTCTATAAAAACTATCACAAACGAGTCCAAATACGGGCCAAGAACCCTATGCATCAAGTTCATAAAGGCTGCGGGGGCATTAGTCAACCCAAAAGACATCACTAGGAACTCATAATGGCCATAACGTGTCCTGAACGCTGTCTTAGGGATGTCCTCCGCCCTAATCCTCAACTGATGGTAGCCAGACCTCAAATCAATCTTCGAAAACACGACAGAACCCTGAAGCTGGTCAAACAAATCATCGATCCTCGGCAACGGATACCTATTCTTCACTGTCACCCTATTCAGCTGCCGATAATCAATACACATACGCATCGACCCATCCTTCTTCTTCACGAAGAGAGCAGGAGCACCCCAAGGTGACACACTAGGTCTAATAAACCCCTTAGCTAACAGATCCTGGAGCTGCTCCTTAAGCTCCCTCAACTCAGTAGGAGCCATGCGGTAAGGAGGAATAGAAATGGGCCTAGTACCCGGCTCCAACTCAATAGCAAAATCAATATCTCTCTCAGGTGGAAGGCCTGGCAGGTCGGTAGGAAACACATCGAGGAAGTCTCTAATCACAGGAACAGACTCAGGAGAAGTGGGTTCAGCACTAAACATCTCGGCATATGCCGTAGATAAGCTAAACACCCAGGGAGAATGCAAACTTTCTAGCTCGAAGACAAGAGACTGAATCCCAAGATGGTGCATGGCTAACAGATCCTGCCACAAACGGGGATACACCGGGCACAACTATGGTAATGGTCTTGGCATAACAATCCAAAACCACACGGTGAGGGGATAACAAGTCCATGCCCAGTATCACATCAAAATCTAGCATATCAAGAATCATCAAATCACCCCAAGTCTCTGAATCACCAATAGATAACATACAGGATCTCACAATCCGATCCACTACTAAAGAATCTCCTACTGGGGTCAAAACAGAAACAGGAACAGATAATGGCTCACTAGCCAACCCCAAACAAGGCACAAAGTAGGCAGACACATATGAACAAGTGGATCCAGGATCAAATAAAGCCATAGCAGGCTGATGGCACACAAAAATCGTACCTGTAATCACTGCATCTGAGGCCTCTGCCTCTGGTCTCCTAGGGACCGCATAAAACTGACGACGACCTCCACCTGCCCGACCGCCATCCCTACCACCTGCTCTATCGCGTGGCGCACCACCTCTAATCTGACGACCACCCCCTCTAGCAGGGGGCTGAACTGCCCGTAAAGGCTCGGCTAACTGAACTGTACCTTGCTGAGGGCAATCTTTAGCAAAATGACCCATCGCACCACAAGTAAAACAAGCCCCTAACGGCCTACTCTGTCGAGATGAACCAGCAAATCCCGTATGACCACCACGACCTGATGCCCCAGAAACTGTACCCCTCGAAGACTGGCCGTCATAGCCCTGATGGCTGCCCTGACCCTGCTCGAACTGGTACTACCAAAGGTCTGAAGGGAAGACTGAACCGGTCGGCTGGACTGACCCTGGTACTGCTGTGGCTGATAACTCCGACTCCACTGGCCAGGACCTCTA